>JAUJYZ010000270.1:417500-469889 GCA_033675265.1 Actinostola sp. cb2023
GAGAAATCCCTTTTCATTTCTATAGGTTTCAGGGGAGGACTCCTGGAACAAAGGGTCTGAAGTGATTGCACTTCAGGTGCTTAAAGGAAGGAGAAATCCCTTTTCATTTCTATAGGTTTCAGGGGGGGACTCCTGGAACAAAGGGTCTGAAGTGCAATCACTTCAGGTGCTTAAAGGAAGGAGAAATCCCTTTTCATTTCTATAGGTTTCAGGGGAGGACTCCTGGAACAAAGGGTCTGAAGTGCAATCACTTCAGGTGCTTAAAGGACGGAGAAATCCCTTTTCATTTCTATAGGTTTCAGGGGGGACTCCTGGAACAAAGGGTCTGAAGTGCAATCACTTCAGGTGCTTAAAGGAAGGAGAAATCCCTTTTCATTTCTATAGGTTTCAGGGGGGACTCCTGGAACAAAGGGTCTGAAGTGCAATCACTTCAGGTGCTTAAAGGAAGGAGAAATCCCTTTTCATTTCTATAGGTTTCAGGGGGGGACTCCTGGAACAAAGGGTCTGAAGTGATTGCACTTCAGGTGTTTAGAGGAAGGAGAAATCCCTTTTCATTTCTATAGGTTTCAGGGGAGGACTCCTGGAACAAAGGGTCTGAAGTGCAATCACTTCAGGTGCTTAAAGGAAGGAGAAATCCCTTTTCATTTCTATAGGTTTCAGGGGGGGACTCCTGGAACAAAGGGTCTGAAGTGATTGCACTTCAGGTGTTTAGAGGAAGGAGAAATCCCTTTTCATTTCTATAGGTTTCAGGGAAGGACTCCTGGAACAAAGGGTCTGAAGTGATTGCACTTCAGGTGCTTAGAGGATGGAGAAACCCCTTTTCTGGATAAAAGGGTCATATTTCTTTAGTGAATTAAGGATTTTATTCCAACTTATAACTCAATATATTAATAAGTATTAAAATGTATTAAATTATGTGTAAAGCCAGTGATACTTCCACTATTGTTATTTTTCGTCCACAGGTGACTAACAAAGTAATAGACACTAAAGCCAAAAGGTGAGACATCAACAAACGGATAGTTTGTGTCTTATTTTTGCTCCGAAAGTATCGCAAGCGTCCAAGATATATGTTCTTCGAACAACAATTCAACCATATGAATCCTACGTACAAACCATATTTTTTTTATAGGTTCTCTAAGGATTTACAATGGAGAATGAAGGAAGAAGATACATGAAAGAAAGGGATCGTTGGATCCGAAAAAAGGGAAAAAAAAGAAAAAAAAAACGTTATATGTAAATGGATTCTGTAAATGAAATAAAAGATCTTCAGCTCAGATTGTTTGTTTTTGTATGTAAAAAGGTCACAATTACTAGAGTTATTAGGTTGTACGTGTACTGTTTCATGCAATGGAATATTCTTCTTCTTCTTCCTCTTCTTCTTCCACATACGAATATTCTCATGGGGGAGATACCCTTTGAAATAAACAATGTTCAAATAATCATATCTATCAGATGATGACAGGTGCACACACTAGCGGGATCCCATTTTATACTGACAAATGTTGAAGCAAAAAAAAAATCGCGAAATTGATGTCGCGCAAATTAAGTTACCGTTTTGTTGCTTGGACTCTAATTTCATTATCCCCTCCCCTCCTCCCCCCTTCCCCCCTCCCTAACCATCCATTTTTTGGGACTCGTAGAACTCGTATAGAAACTCGAAGTGAGAGAACGTATACGATCTAGAGATCGAGCTCGATTGGTGTATTCGAGAGATCGTACACGATCTATAGATCGAACTCGATTGGTGTATTCGAGAGATCGTACACGATCTATAGATCGAGCTCGATTAGGATCGTGTACGATTCATAGATCGAGCTCGATTGACAAGAGATCGTGCACGATCTAGAGATCGAGCTCGATTGGTGTATTCCAAAGAGATCGTGCACGATCTAGAGATCGAGCTCGATTACTTTCATCGAGCTCGATTCCCCAGCTACGTTAATTGGTCCATAAACTGCAACGTGCGACGGACACTATGCAATTCGGCATAAATAATATTAACAACGAAATAAAATCAGTTGATCCTAAGAATAAATGGGTTTCAAAAGTTGTTCATCAAGCTCCAACAACAACAACAATAAAATCTTCGCCGCCACCTCCCAGAAAAAGATATATATCTGCACCAGCACATGAAAATAATCTAGTAGTGATAACAATAGTTGTCGCTGGAGTTGCATGGGCGCTATTTCGGTAGGTTTTAGAATTTCACGCATGCCCCATTCGTTGAATGCCAACATATTTTATTACAGTCGAATGTTTTAAAATCACAATTAAAACATTTGTAATCCTGATCGCACGGCGTTTGTCTCTTGCTAATGTGCAGGCTTAACCCTCTCTTTGTTTTAAAAAGCCTTTTACATATCTCGCATAGAAAACCTTTCTTTTCGACCGCAGAAAGCTCTTGCATCCCCTTCATATACCTATCAGACGTATCTTCTCAAATACTATCCCCCAACGCATCATCTCCGCCCTTTTTTTTGACACCCACCATAGTAGAGGTGAAATTTCAAAAGGTCAAAGAGGGGCTACCGGGATTTAAAATTGGATTAGCGTTGAAACCGGCCTTTCACCTCTACTCATTGCACAAAATATACCCTCACGATGAATAAATGTCCAAACAAGCAATTATCGAGAAGCAAGGGCCGTCCTTTGTGCTTTGCTTCATGTAAGGGCATTTGATATCAGGATGTATCACCCTGTGACGTTAATTGTTCATGTTACAGCAACGTACGCGTTCGCTTGATCCCGGCTTCAGAGCAACTCTAGCTAACTCAGCTCGAATGCATCTATGTATAAAATGTTCGACTGATCAGTAGTAGTGACTAGAATTGAACAATAGAGGCCCAAAAGAACGACAAAACCAGGTAGAAATTATCGATTTACAAAGACAAGAAGAGCATGGCGTCGCAGCGGAATGAGCGGAATGCATGTGGCTGTGCGCCGAACACATTTCGATTGGTTCCCCACATACATGAAACTATCAGAACGCTTCAGTTTGGTGTTGGTTTTCATTTTTGGGTCAATTTGTTGCTAGGAGCACAATAATTGAGAACTGTTATTACAAAAGGGGTCTTCGTCAACAATACCCCTTTTAAGAAAACAGACATCATATGTTTGGCTGCATTTCTATCGAATAATATTTGTCGATAGAAAAGATAATGTCTATTAATAACGCCTTGTTCGAATATACACGAGATGTTATTTCATTGTAATGTAAGTTACAATGTTCATAAAATAAACCATTACGATTGAGTTATTGTCACATATTTTCTCGCGTCGCACCTCACCTATTATAGACGCACCCTCGAAACAAATACCGCGATTCAGTTTTGGGAAAAACTTTAAAAAACCAATCATAAGCCCTCACTATTTCCCTCCCTTCCCTCCCTGGACTCACCATAAGTTTATAACTGCGGTTGCTGTCAATCATATTTCTCTGGTGCAGCGCTGATTCAGGGAGGAACCTGTGTTATTTAAAAATGCGTACAACATCAAGCAACTACAAAGCCTTGTTCTGTGTGCATTTTTAGCTACAATTAACGTTATCGATAGACCATTCTGACATCCTATGATTACTTATGAAGTAGCGCATTCTACCCATCCCTTTTCACGCGTATAATAACCTCTTACAGTGAGGAACACACCAGGCTATTCTAGCAAGCTCTTACGCTTTAATTGATATTTCAGTTTATCAGTCTTTCAGTTTATTTACTCGGTAAAGCTATGTTGCTACAAACCAAGAATATAAAATAAAACCAAAAGAAACTACAATGAAAATAATAAATAAGTATAAACTAATGGAAGATAATATAATATAATAATGTAAAATTATGAAAACAAGACACAGGATTTAAATTGTGAAACACTCTTAGAATTAACAATGTTGGCTGGGAGCAAGTTCCAGTCTGACAGTTCTTGGGAAAAAAGAATACTTGAAACAGTCTAAAAATGTGGAGAAAGTGTCTAGTTTTCAAAAAGTTGTGGTTTCTGTGAGTGTTTGTACATAGTGGTTGAAGTGAATGATGGTTTATCTCGGTGATTTTAAGGTATCAGGGTACCCCAAACGACCACCATGCACGCAACACGCTATAGCGCGTACTCGTTACGTTAAAACCTCTATAAAGTATACATTTTCTGAAAGCTGAATAAATGCAGAATTCAATAAAATAATTAGTTTTTAGAACAAAAACAGTATATTTGAAATAGGTAAAAAAGTTCAGATGTTGACATCACTATCATCGCCGAGGTCCCATACAGCCGCAATTTATCGGAAATCCTCGACTAATACCTTTATAAGCTCATGAGATATAGTTACAAAAAAGGTATCTCCGTTTATCGATAAATTAACCTGTTGCATTTTTATAAAACTGGAAAACACTTTACAAACAAGTTTGTAAACAATTTCGAAGGAAATTGAATATTAAAATTCGGAGATACGTATTTGAAGAATATTTATCTGACAAAGTGTCTACCAAATTTTATCTAAATCAGATAAAATCCCTTTGACCCGGAACTCAAAATGTGCGCTTGATTAATGGCTATTTTGTTTCCGAAATAAAAGGCAAAAGAGGTTTCAAGTCAAGTGGCGCCTTTGTTTACACAAGCGTGGATAATCCACCACAAATATGTGATCCAATACCTGATGACATATGAATGGCATTCATAAGTAGATCGCCTTACAGTACGTAGCGTTCGTAACACAACGAGGCAGGAAAACAAAGTTACTGTTGGCGGAAAATACGAGCACTTTGACCGTGTGTGGTTTAGCATCGTTATTCAAGGATGTTTTGAGTGAGCATTTACGATTTTTGGATACTTTCTTCGCATCTGAATATTTGTAGAAAGTCTGTTGCGTGAGTGCTGTTGACAGCTTGCTTGTCAACATCTTTTTGCATCAAATGAAATCCCAAATTCGTTTTTTGATTCTAACTTTTTAGGAAAACAATATTTTTAGATTCTGTGTTTTGGAGATGATAGATAATATTCAATTTGATTTGATTGTCAAAAAAAATCAAAACCGGAGGTTTGAAAGTTGTTTTGGGGTACCCTGATACCTTAAGGTGTGAAGAACAAAATCGCAGAAGCGATTATTCTTCTGAAAGAATCCAGGGGTGAGATGTGATTTCACGACGACGAAATCGCCAAAGCTGGCAGATTTTCAAAATGGTAGATTCAGGAGGGAGATTGTGTCTCTGGCCTGTCTGTGGTGGATTCCAGGACCATGTTTGGTCCACTTTCGACTTGTAAAGAATGCAACTGGTGCAATATTTTGCCTGTAGATCGGGGTGGCAAAAAACTTTAAACAAAACTACATAAAACGGGAAATGCTGCATGTCGGGCATGAGTAGTTCCGAGATTACCCATAATACATCTCGGTGGTGAGTTCGAATAGGGTTCCTAAAATAGAAACTCTATCTGAAAAAAAATCAGAAACTTAACTGAAAGGAAAATAAAAGAAATTAAAAATAAACTTGACCTAAAAAAACAACAGAAATTAAAGCCAAGGTATAGCGCGTTCTGATAGTTTCACGAAGGAAAACTATCTCGAGTTTTTTTGATTGTGCGCATTCTCGAACTGAAAGCATAATCCTAGGTGATTTTGATACAAAAAGGGTTAATGTACCAGGGGACCTTCGTGACCACTGTTCACTGAAAGCCGCGTAGCGCTCTAACCACTCGTCCAACATGTATAAAAGTATACACTTTCTTAAAGCTGAATAAATGCAGATTCTAAATGTGCTTGAGATTATTTCCTATTTTGTTGATATTTTTTGTTATTGCACATATTACTAAATTCGACCGGCCATGTTCAAAGAGTAGCGTGCACGCGGGAATTCAATCGAATACTAAGTGGAAAGTGCCATTGTAATGAGCACACTTTGTTCTAAAAAACTTTTGTCTCCGATTTCCAATAAACGCTTTTGTTGAGGAGATATTTGCTGTCAAAGTTCATTAATGTGTTTTTAAGCGATTTACACATAAATCATCAAATAACCATATCAAACTTATGTTATACAAAAGGTCATTGTTTCACATATGCAGATGAGGCGAGTCTTGTTTAGGCGAAAAAAAGCATGATTTTGATACATGTTTGCTTTTTACTGCATTGTTAAAATACAAATCAAAAACCTACCAACGGAATATCAAAGACGAATATGTAAGGAATGAATAAGCTGGCAATTCAAGCACAAATAAAGAGGTTTGAAGGTGGCATTTTCCGTTTCTTCAAAGTCAATCGAACTGAAATCTCTGAAGAGATATGGGAGAGCGTGACATACGCTGCACACAAAATCCCTCTGAATTCTTTGGGAATTGTGTCAATCAAAAACCTACCGCCGGATTCTAATGCTCTGTAATTGTACGCGCATTTTGATATAAAATACATGTATATTAAACTTAATTAAGCGGTGGCAAAATGAAATCTAAAACTCTTTGTTTGGTAATTGTGAACATCATATTGGTGCTCTGTATCTCGGTCTGTATGTAGAAGCTAAGCTAGATAGGCCGGCGAATTCGCAAATAAATTATGGCTCGGAAAGGACGTTTTTTGAAGGCAATTTCCAATATTTACACGCACGAGATCAATAAGTTAGTTCGAATTTGTGATATATTTTCCCGTTGAGGAAACATATGCAGCTTTTCCATCCTCTCTTATATTTTAGCTACCTGATTTACACATTGTCAAAGGAAAAATATGAATTCAGAAATGATAAACCAGTCACGTACGAATCTGCTTTATTTAGCGGTCATAGTGAACAAATTGCTGGATCAATCGGGCCTCACGTGCATTAGTTAACAAAGCATTACTGAACAAAAAACGTTGTCCGCGTGATACTGGATCCCAACAGGAGCAAATGTTCAATGATGCAGGACATTAGTTTGATATGTTTTAAACGATACAACGTATCAAAAATCGGAGAAACGGTTTTTTAGAACAAAGTGTGCTCGTTACAATGGCACTTTCTGTTTAGAAATCGATTGAAATCCCGCGTTCACGCTACTCTTTGAACAAGGCCGGTCGAATTTTCTAAAATGAGATATAACATTTTTTTATACAAAATAGGAAATAATCTGAAGCATATTTAGAATCTGCATTTATTCAGCTTTAAGAAAATGTACACTTTTATACATGTTGGACGAGTGGTTAGAGCGCTACGCGGCTTTCAGTGAAAAGTGGTCACGAAGGTCCCCTTAAAGAATCATGTCATGAGAAAGTGAGATATTGACATGTATCTACTATAGTTGTAATATTTAGCTCGTAGGCTATGCTCAAGCCAGACTCACTAGCCAGCTAGTTTACTTAGACTGTCAGTTAGAGCTAAATTGTTTACTTAAATATTGCCTGCCACTTTAAATAATTAACTACATTTTGTATGCGCATATTTTACGGCCGTTTATTTAAACATGAACTATATATGATATCTTGACGATGCCGAAAATAAGTCGTTATCGTTATTTTTGTATTCAAAATCTATCTTCATGTCTTACTTATTAGACATTATACGAACTTCAAATATCAATATATATACATTACTGCCATCGTGGTTACTATGGTAACAACCTTTGACTGAAATAGCATATACTTCTAGGAATTAGTCTTCTAGGAAGCTGAAGCGTCGTCTGACTATAAACCAACAGAATGGCGGAACTAAATGTGTTCGTTGGAGACTTAGAGAAGGAACTAACGTGTTCCATTTGTGATGACATATTTACAGAGCCAAAAACACTTCAGTGTCTTCACAGTTTCTGCTTGGTTTGCATCGCAAAGTGGAACGAAACGTGTAGAAGCGAAAGACAGCGACTAACTTGTCCTACTTGTAGGTCACGAGAAGATCTAGAAGATGTCTCGAAGCTACGGCCTTCGTTTTACCTCGACTCATTGCTACAGCTACTACAGGCAATGAGAAGCAGTGCTAGCAAAGAAGTACACCAAGAATTGTCGAACTGTGTCAGCTGCCAAAATCATGTGGTGTTGATCGCATTTTGTCCGCAATGTGGAGGAATGATTTGTGCTGAATGCATGAACGCCCACAAAACCTTGAAAGTCTTTGTAGACGAGCATAAAGCTACGATGTTCGCTGACTTCAAGAAAGAGCACGTGATAGTTATATCAAGAATCAAGTGCAGTGTCAGGAGAAATTCCACGAGAAAAACGAACTGGAATACTACTGTCAGACTTGTCTCAAATGTATATGCCAAAAGTGTGCCTCGACAACACATACCACTCATGATAAGGTGAGCGTCGAGGAAGCAGCAGATGAAGTAAAAGTGATTATCAAACGCGATATGGATCGAGTGAATAAAGTGAAGGAAAACTACGTGCATAAATTAGAACTGTGCAAGCAAAACATCAAACGAATTGAACACGAAGTTAACGCAGCAAAGAAGAAAGTACACGATGAGGTGGAGGCGCAAATCAATACCTTGAAAGATCATGAAAACTCAGTGATAAAAACTTTGGACAAAATATTTCTGGAACAGAAAACCACAAATATTGACGAGGAAAGTGAAATTAATACTGGCATCAAACAGATATCTGAATTTCACCTTCGAGGTCAGACATTGCAAGACCAAAATGTAGCACATTTCATCTTGCAAAGCCAACAAGAACTACCTCAAAGGTGTGAAACACTGCTAGAAAGACCATTTATCTTATCCAGTCAGCCGGCCACTAAGCGTAACGAAAGTGTACAGTACATACCAAACCCCAGACAAGAGCTTGGCAAGATTGTAGAGGGCGTGACAGATCCATCACGATGTGAAATTCAATCACTGAATAATGTCAGACGTGGTTTTATCAATGAGTTCAAAATAGTGACAAGAAATTCAGAAGGACAAGCTTGGTACACAAACAAAGGCGACATCGGTGTACAAATCCAAGACGGTGACGGCCACCAAGTGCAAAACGAAGTCATAGAAATTCAAACTGGAATATACATCGTGAAGTATCGAGCTGAGAAATCATCATACAAAATTATGGTGAGTATTGGAGAAAACTCAGTTAAAAACTCTCCACAGAATGTGAAGCCATTCAGTGTCAAATCACTGCAGTTTAAGCCTATGAAAATATTTAGTTCATTTGGAAAATGGGACGATATGATTGGAAGAAGCAAGTTGAATAGTCCATTTTCACTAGCAGTAAGTGATAGCGGAGAGATAGCCATTACTGAATTTGGTAATCACCGCATTGTGGTATTCAGTGTTGATGGAAAGAACGACGGGCGAGCTTTCTATGGTGGTAAACTAGCAGATGACAGTCATTTGCGCTATCCATGGGGAGTAGTCTTTAACGGAGATCATTTGGTGGTCAACGATCATCCAGACAACATTGGTAGGATTCAAGAGTTCAACTCCAGTGGTACTTATCTTAGAACTATCTACAAACAAGAACGTGTCTCACTTCGCGGAATGTGTATGACGGATGAAAACATCGCTGTGTGCTGTAAGGACTTAGATGAAGAAACACAGTCAGGTATAAAGATATTCAGCAAAGAATCTGGACAACTCGTTCAAAAAATTCCATGTATTGACCAAGATGAAGTACCTAAATACATTGCTTATGGTGATGGTAAATACTTTGTATCGTACGGATCCAAAAACTATATTCGTGTTTTTAATACGAATGGCTCTTTCTTGTACAAAGTTGGAAAGAAAGGTGACAAGAACGGACAGTTTAACAGCGTAAGTGGCCTTGCTGTGTTTGGCGGTGTAGACGTGATTCTTGTCTGTGACGCTGACAACCATCGTGTTCAAGCTTTCACAAGAAAGGGTCAATTTTTGAGATCCTTTGGTAGCCAAGGTTCAAATCATGATCAAATGGATAATCCTACTGATGTTGTTGTTACACACGATGGTAAAATTTTGGTGTTAGAATGGCAAGGTGGGCGAGTCTCTGTGTGGCAGAGTTGACTGAATTATTTAGCTGTTTCAATGATTACTTCTGGGTTCAATTAGATCAAGATCACCTGCTTCAAAATGGCGGCAAAACTCTGCTCGAAATGCGATATGTGTGTTATCAAGCAAATGGAGTTTATCTTAAAGTTTTCAAACTGTCAGGTACCATGACTGTGGTGGTTTATGATAGTCAGAGTGGTTCCAACAACAACAACAACAACAATAACAACAACAACAACAACCACAACAACAACTGAGCACAACATAACACAACACAACAACATCACAACAACAACAACACAACAGCAACAACAACAACAGCAACAAAAATAACAACAACACAACAGCAACACAACAACAACAACACAACAACAACAACACAGCACAACAACAACACAACAACAACACAACAACAGCACAACAACAACACAACAACAACACAACAACAACACAACAACAACAACACAACAACAACAACACAACAACAACAACACAACAGCAACAACAACAACAACAACAGCAACAAAAATAACAACAACACCAACAAAACAACAACAACAACACCACAACAACACAACAACACGACAACAACAACAACAACAACAACAACAACAACAACACAACAACAACACAACAACAACAACAACAACAACAACAACACAACAACACAACAACACAACACCACAACAACAACACAACAACAACAACACAACAACCTAAATAATAATTGTACATATGTAAGCCAGATCGATAGGTTTTTGATTACCGACTGATTAAGCCAGATCGATAGGTTTTGCAAGGTATTCGGACCAGCGTTGGTCGTGGGTAGTCGAGGTTTGTGTGTGTGTTTTATGAGGGGAGGTGAAGGGAGGTGAAGAGAGAGGATAGTGGAGATGTTTCCAGGGGGGGTTTGGTGGAGGGTGGCATTGGGATATGGGCACTGTGGGAGAGTGTGTATTTGTGGGGGGATGAAATGTAGAGAGAAGAGAAGAAAGACGGAAAGAGCTGGAAAGTATGTAAATATATAGGGTGACAAGTGGATTTTTTGATTACCGACTGGTGGGGGGGAAGGGGAGGGTTGTTGTTGTGGGGAATTGAAAGTGGGATGGAGAGAGAGAGAGGGAGAGGGGGGTGTGTATGTGTTGGGGACGCTGGGATCAATATGATACGACCTTTCCATTGAAGTTCAAGCATTTTTTTGATTATCGACTGATTAAGCCAGATCGATAGGTTTTGCAAGGTATTCGGACCAGCGTTGGTGGTGGGTAGTCAAGGTGTGTGTGGGTGTTTTATGGGGGGGCAGGTGAAGGGAGAGGATAGGGGTGATGTTTCCAGGGGGGGTTTGGTGGAGGGTGGCATTGGGATATGGGGACTAGGGGTGAGTTTGAATTTGTGGGGGGATGGAACGTAGAAGGAAGAAAAGAAAGGAGGGAAGAACTGGAAGTATGTAGCTATGTAGGGTGACAAGTAGAGAAATGGATGATAAAGATGGAGAGAGGATATATATAGGTGGAATGTATGTAGAAAAATAGTGGCAAGTGGAGAAATGGATGATAGCGAAGAAAAGAAGAAAGATAGAAGTGGAGTGTATGCGGATGAATAAGTTGAGAGGCAGATATTAGAAGAGTAGAGAAGATAGAGGGGAGTGGAGTGTATGTAGATTAATAGTGACAAGTGGAGAAATGGATGATAGTAAGGAAAAGAAGAAAGATAGAAGTGGAGTGTATGCGGATGATTAGGTTGAGAGGCAGATATTAGAGAAGTAGAGAGGATAGAGGGAAGTGGAATGTATGTAGATTAATAGTGACAAGTGGAGAAATGGATGATGGAAAAGAAGTAATTTTTGATTACCGACTGATTAAGCCAGATCGATAGGTTTTTGATTACCGACTGATTAAGCCAGATCGATAGGTTTTGCAAGGTATTCGGACCAGCGTTGGTCGTGGGTAGTCGAGGTTTGTGTGTGTGTTTTATGAGGGGAGGTGAAGGGAGGTGAAGAGAGAGGATAGTGGAGATGTTTCCAGGGGGGGTTTGGTGGAGGGTGGCATTGGGATATGGGCACTGTGGGAGAGTGTGAATTTGTGGGGGGATGAAATGTAGAGAGAAGAGAAGAAAGACGGAAAGAGCTGGAAAGTATGTAAATATATAGGGTGACAAGTGGATTTTTTGATTACCGACTGGTGGGGGGAGGGGGGGGAAGGGGAGGGTTGTTGTTGTGGGGAATTGAAAGTGGGATGGAGAGAGAGAGAGGGAGAGGGGGGTGTGTATGTGTTGGGGACGCTGGGATCAATATGATACGACCTTTCCCTTGAAGTTCAAGCATTTTTTTGATTATCGACTGATTAAGCCAGATCGATAGGTTTTGCAAGGTATTCGGACCAGCGTTGGTGGTGGGTAGTCAAGGTGTGTGTGGGGGTGTTTTATGGGGGGGCAGGTGAAGGGAGAGGATAGGGGTGATGTTTCCAGGGGGGGGTTTGGTGGATGGTGGCATTGGGATATGGGGACTAGGGGTGAGTTTGAATTGGGGGGGGGGGGGGGGGATGGAACGTAGAAGGAAGAAAAGAAAGGAGGGAAGAACTGGAAGTATGTAGCTATATAGGGTGACAAGTAGAGAAATGGATGATAAAGATGGAGAGGATATATATAGGTGGAATGTATGTAGATAAATAGTGGCAAGTGGAGAAATGGATGATAGCCAAGAAAAGAAGAAAGATAGAAGTGGAGTGTATGCGGATGAATAAGTTGAGAGGCAGATATTAGAAGAGTAGAGAAGATAGAGGGGAGTGGAGTGTATGTAGATTAATAGTGACAAGTGGAGAAATGGATGATAGTAAGGAAAAGAAGAAAGATAGAAGTGGAGTGTATGCGGATGATTAGGTTGAGAGGCAGATATTAGAGAAGTAGAGAGGATAGAGGGAAGTGGAATGTATGTAGATTAATAGTGACAAGTGGAGAAATGGATGATGGAAAAGAAGTAATTTTTGATTACCGACTGATTAAGCCAGATCGATAGGTTTTTGATTACCGACTGATTAAGCCAGATCGATAGGTTTTGCAAGGTATTCGGACCAGCGTTGGTCGTGGGTAGTCGAGGTTTGTGTGTGTGTTTTATGAGGGGAGGTGAAGGGAGGTGAAGAGAGAGGATAGTGGAGATGTTTCCAGGGGGGGGTTTGGTGGAGGGTGGCATTGGGATATGGGCACTGTGGGAGAGTGTGAATTTGTGGGGGGGGGGGGGATGGAACGTAGAAGGAAGAGAAGAAAGACGGAAAGAGCTGGAAAGTATGTAAATATATAGGGTGACAAGTGGATTTTTTGATTACCGACTGGTGGGGGGAGGGGGGGAGGGTTGTTGTTGTGGGGAATTGAAAGTGGGATGGAGAGAGAGAGAGGGAGAGGGGGGTGTGTATGTGTTGGGGACGCTGGGATCAATATGATACGACCTTTCCCTTGAAGTTCAAGCATTTTTTTGATTATCGACTGATTAAGCCAGATCGATAGGTTTTGCAAGGTATTCGGACCAGCGTTGGTGGTGGGTAGTCAAGGTGTGTGTGGGTGTTTTATGGGGGGGCAGGTGAAGGGAGAGGATAGGGGTGATGTTTCCAGGGGGGGTTTGGTGGATGGTGGCATTGGGATATGGGGACTAGGGGTGAGTTTGAATTGGGGGGGGGGGGGGGATGGAACGTAGAAGGAAGAAAAGAAAGGAGGGAAGAACTGGAAGTATGTAGCTATATAGGGTGACAAGTAGAGAAATGGATGATAAAGATGGAGAGGATATATATAGGTGGAATGTATGTAGATAAATAGTGGCAAGTGGAGAAATGGATGATAGCCAAGAAAAGAAGAAAGATAGAAGTGGAGTGTATGCGGATGAATAAGTTGAGAGGCAGATATTAGAAGAGTAGAGAAGATAGAGGGGAGTGGAGTGTATGTAGATTAATAGTGACAAGTGGAGAAATGGATGATAGTAAGGAAAAGAAGAAAGATAGAAGTGGAGTGTATGCGGATGATTAGGTTGAGAGGCAGATATTAGAGAAGTAGAGAGGATAGAGGGAAGTGGAATGTATGTAGATTAATAGTGACAAGTGGAGAAATGGATGATGGAAAAGAAGTAATTTTTGATTACCGACTGATTAAGCCAGATCGATAGGTTTTTGATTACCGACTGATTAAGCCAGATCGATAGGTTTTGCAAGGTATTCGGACCAGCGTTGGTCGTGGGTAGTCGAGGTTTGTGTGTGTGTGTTTTATGAGGGGAGGTGAAGGGAGGTGAAGAGAGAGGATAGTGGAGATGTTTCCAGGGGGGGGTTTGGTGGAGGGTGGCATTGGGATATGGGCACTGTGGGAGAGTGTGAATTTGTGGGGGGGGGGGGGATGGAACGTAGAAGGAAGAGAAGAAAGACGGAAAGAGCTGGAAAGTATGTAAATATATAGGGTGACAAGTGGATTTTTTGATTACCGACTGGTGGGGGGAGGGGGGGAGGGTTGTTGTTGTGGGGAATTGAAAGTGGGATGGAGAGAGAGAGAGGGAGAGGGGGGTGTGTATGTGTTGGGGACGCTGGGATCAATATGATACGACCTTTCCCTTGAAGTTCAAGCATTTTTTTGATTATCGACTGATTAAGCCAGATCGATAGGTTTTGCAAGGTATTCGGACCAGCGTTGGTGGTGGGTAGTCAAGGTGTGTGTGGGTGTTTTATGGGGGGGCAGGTGAAGGGAGAGGATAGGGGTGATGTTTCCAGGGGGGGTTTGGTGGATGGTGGCATTGGGATATGGGGACTAGGGGGTGAGTTTGAATTGGGGGGGGGGGATGGAACGTAGAAGGAAGAAAAGAAAGGAGGGAAGAACTGGAAGTATGTAGCTATATAGGGTGACAAGTAGAGAAATGGATGATAAAGATGGAGAGGATATATATAGGTGGAATGTATGTAGATAAATAGTGGCAAGTGGAGAAATGGATGATAGCCAAGAAAAGAAGAAAGATAGAAGTGGAGTGTATGCGGATGAATAAGTTGAGAGGCAGATATTAGAAAAGTAGAGAAGATAGAGGGAAGTGGAATGTATGTAGATTAATAGTGACAAGTGGAGAAATGGATGATGGAAAAGAAGTAAAGAAAAATAGAAGTGGGAAGTATGTAGATAAATAGTGGAAGTGGAGAAATGGATGATTGAATGGATGATTAAAGCTGGATGATGGAGAAGGGGAAATAAGTAGAATGTAAGTTATGTTGAATCCATAAGGATCCAAGGGGGTGGGGGGGGGGGGGGGGGGGGGGGGCGTTGGATATCTCAAGGGGAAAAGGTGGAATGGGGTGGTGGGGGATTATGGGGGATTCAAGCTACTGTGATTGTCAGTGTAAAACAGTCAGTTTATAAAGCAAGAAGTGGGGGCAAGGGTCAAACGGAAATGTGGTACGATAGGGATCAACAAACGTAGATGTTAAAAGCCTACATGGTGATGGAAGGATGTACCGACGACCTTAAGATAGTGACACATAAAATATAGACGTATGTCGGTAGGATTATAAAAAAAGTGGAGGGAATTGTATAAGAAAAGAGGTAAAGAAACGTGTAAACTGATGGGCATAATAGAAGAAATGGAAAAGGGCTATTATAGGAATTGAAAATACTATAGGAGTGAATGTGATAAGTAAAGGTTCGGGTCGGTAATGTACCCGCTATGCTATATACATTGTAACAGTGTACTAGAAGTGAATAAAATTGATATGAATTGAACATGGAGGAATAAAACTGACATAAATGCTGTGAGCGCGTTTGTAAACTAAGGTATTCAGATACATGGATTGGAATGTATATTGATAACATCGCATGGTATGTGGAGAGATAAGGCGTTAGACGCGCTAAAAGTAGCGTGCGAAGTGAAATATGGTAAAAATGTGTTGGTTAATAATGGAGAAGCCAAGCTTGAAATGGGGTAAAATATGAAATAAGTAATGCTTGAAAGGCAGCGGTGGGGGGTAGAAGGGAAGCTGCAGGGTTACAAATGTGGTATATATAATGAGGGAGATGTGAGCTCACAATCCGAGGAGAGTTAGAGAGTGGGAGCCTCTGTCCAGTGCCCACTGGGACTCTAATCTTCATATAAACTTATTATAAACACATCTTCTAATAAGCTTACTTGACTCAGTGAATCCATTAAATTAAACATCAAAACTTGAATGAAGCGAGTTTTTATTAATATATTTCAAATCAGATTCACAAAAAAATATTCACTCACTATCACTAGACGATTCGTAGTTTAGTTCACTTGAAGAATCTTTTTGTCGCTATCGGATGCCATCTTTATTTTACCTGCCATCTCATCAAAATTCATAAAAAAACGTCATACCGGAAACGTTCTGTGATTGGTCAAAATTCGAGGGAAAACTGTTCTAAAAATAACCACACTTGTGAAAACGCTGTGACACTATCCAATACCGTATGGACGCTCCTACTTATGGGCTCCTGTTATTATTATTATTATTATTATTATTATTAATGGTGTTTCATTGTAATATATATAATAATACTATTATTATTACAATGAAACAATGTTGTAGTTCGTTGTTTCATTGTTTATGTTCCAATTCATTGTTTATGAATTAGGCAAAATGTAGTTGTCTGATTTATTCAATGTTGACGGTAATTTGCAAGCATATATATCTGTTCTGACTAAACACAACCAATTCTATATGTATATTGTTACTCAGCTAGATTAGCTTACCAGTTACCCTGAGTAACATTTACCTTAAATTTAGGTTAAATTTAGGTTAAATTTTAGTTAAATTGAAAAATAATTATTATTATTGTAAAAAAAGAAAAAACGCTAGGTAATACAATTATTGTTGTTGTTGTTGTTGTTGCTGTTCTTGTTGTTGTTGTTGTTGTTGTTGTTGTTGTTGTTGTATATAAAGCATATAATTGTAATACTGACATTTCTGATGCAGAAATGGCGCATGCAATGGCGCAGGATACAATTCAACAAAGTCCCATATTCGAGACATGCTCGAGGATCCAGCGGTTTTTGTCCACGCTCCGAAGTCACTGGCCGAAACAACCCGCTGGATAAATTACCTACTAGTACGAGTTCTGGGGCGTGATACGCTCTCAAGCGGATTTAGTATAGCTCGTATTTCAGACCCTAAAGAAATGTCAAAAATGAAGTGATAACTGAAGTCCAGATTGTTCATAATGATATATACGCTGAAAACTCTGTATTCCGTACTCGTGGTGCGTATTCTTTCAGTTGGCGGTACTTGTAGCTTCAAATCGTTTCTGGCCTCCCAATTCAAACAACACATTTACCAGCGCTAAGGATCGGATATCACTAGCAAAAATATCAAGCTTTTGCCATATCCTGTCGGTAGCTGTGCAAATACATATCATCCTTTTTTTTTAAACGATAATTAAACGCTTCGAGAACCATGAAGGTCCATGAACTGTTCTGGCTTTAGGAAATCGATCCCGGGGAAAAACTAGAGTACGTGATCGATCGCATCACGCAAATGCATTTCTTTAAAACATCCGTCAACATGACAGTTAACATCCATCAACATGGACGCTATCTTTGAAAATTGTGGTCGATTTTGATTGGCCCTCTTTTTACCATAAAAAAGAGGGCCAATCAAAATCAAGAATCGTATCACGCCACAGAACTCGTAATAGCATGTAATTTATCCAGCGGGTTGTTTCGGCCAGTGACTTCGGAGCGTGGACAAAAACCGCTGGATCCTCGAGCATGATATTCGAGAGAGGTCGTTCATAATTAGGAAGTCTGATAAGGATTATCGAAACTTTCTGTAGGTGCTATGCATAGGTCAATTATCGGACACATTATTTGTCAGACAGACAGACAGACAGACAGACAGACAGACAGACAGACAGACAGACAGACAGACAGACAGACAGACAGACAGACAGACAGACAGACAGACAGACAGACAGACAGACAGACAGACAGACAGACAGACAGACAGACAGACAGACAGACAGACAGACAGACAGACAGACAGACAGACAGACAGACAGACAGACAGACAGACAGACAGACAGACAGACAGACAGACAGACAGACAGACAGACAGACAGACAGACAGACAGACAGACAGACAGACAGACAGACAGACAGACAGACAGACAGACAGACAGACAGACAGACAGACAGACAGACAGACAGACAGACAGACAGACAGACAGACAGACAGACAGACAGACAGACAGACAGACAGACAGACAGACAGACAGACAGACAGACAGACAGACAGACAGACAGACAGACAGACAGACAGACAGACAGACAGACAGACAGACAGACAGACAGACAGACAGACAGACAGACAGACAGACAGACAGACAACTTTATTTAACATTAAAGAACAGCAGGGTAGTCCAGTCAGTGTAATTCATATTATGTGGAAATAAATGAACGTTTGAACCTTTGCGCACAAATTGAGACCTTTGTGCATGGTCTGCATGTGTTACAGGTAATCCGTCTTTAACGCTGATAAATTACTAATTTAAGTTAATTACTAAGTTAATTTATTATGTATTTAGCGCATTAGCCTGTAATTCAGTGTATTATAATCTGCAAAGGGCTCAGATAAACCAGTTATTTTAATTAATAAAACATTAGCTCTTTTTCCGTGATATACCTAATTAATAACATGTCATTGTCTTTACCGTGCGGGCTGGACCAATTGGAACCAATCGCTCATGAATTCAGTTCCGCAGTTGATAACACAACTTACAGCATTATTTAGAAGGTCGGTATAACGAGCCAAATATCTTTCAGGTATCACTTGCAGCTTATTGCGCGACAAATCTCGATCTACAAAAAAAACACAGAAAAATGATGAGTTTTAATAAGTTCGAAATAAGTGGATTCACATTAAAAACACTGAACTAATAATGAAGATAATGAAGATTAAGGAATTCTTACTTACAGATAAGTAGCATTGGTTTTATCAACGGCAAAAGACTTTCTAACTGACACATGTATGTAATCTTACACACTGATTTATTTCTGATTTCTTTTTTTGATTGCCATATATATAATTACATATAAATATAATACAATATAATTCTTGGAGATATTATGGCGAGAAGGATTGATAAGAAGCCGTAAGGCTTATACCACTAAGCCATGGTGATGAACTGATTTGTTTCTCAAGGTAACTTTGCAATGGCTGGTCTTTGGTGTGGTACAGTTCGGTTGGTTCACGTTTGTCTTGTCTTCATTATAACTTTCTTGAAGAAATAGCACGATTATTGTAACCGAATCAAAAGACAGAAACGAACTACTGCATGAATTCATTGCCCGCTGCTTTATCAACTACGGTTTTCAACACAAAATGTCAGAATGAATGTCACCAAGATGAGTCCTCTTGTCATTTTAGTTCGTTCGTTTGAAAGTACAAACAATTGTTTTTAGACAGCTGCTCTACTTTGGCAAAGCCTTAGTTTTGAGTCAAGAGCCGTCTCAAGAACTTGATTTTTACATGAAAGAGTACGGTTTACAAAACGAAGAACAAAAATATGACGATAAAATGCACGACAGTACTCGAACATTAACAATAAAACATGATTGATGTTTGTCCTCCTTTGGCTATATCATATGGACAAAAAGGTGCTACTAGTCCCGCTGCTTGTTTACCTGGCTAATACTCCTGATAAACACAAATTACAATATGGCGTAATTGGCTATGGACAAAAGCCCATAGCCGCTTTAATAAATTACTAATTTATCAAATCAAATATGGTATTTATACAATAGCCAAAAAGGGTCATTGTAAAAAGGTACTCTTGAACATCCTTTGATTGAGCCATCAAGAAGTGATTATAGAACACTTGTTTCAACCTTGGTGGTCTTTTCACTGAATAACAAGTCAATATCCACTTGTGTTCAAAACTCTGACATAATAGTAAATCCATATGCCCTACAGGCCCCAACTACTAGAAACGCTTTGTCCAGTAATCATCTTACGTAGCTCCACACACCTTCTACCCAGATAAAGCTTTAGTTGCACTTGTTGTCCTGCTGAGAAAGAGATCTAATGGCATTCTGTTACACGATCACCAGGTCAGTCAATGTCTTTAGATTGATCAATCTATAGATAAAGTTTTATTATTTTTGACAACTGGTGTTAAAGAGAGATATCATTATTTAATGTTTTACACGTTGAATCCTCAAAATCTTTTTGATTTTAGAACTGAACAATTTCCTAGAAATTTCTGGCCTAATCTCAATCTTGTGACAAAGAATCAATAACTTAAATGATAAACTGAATGTCCTTATCGATTGCGCCTGAGCTGGACTGATGAACGTCAAGCAAATATTCCGAGAAAGCTGACAATTGACGCTATAAGTAATAGATACAATATGAGCAGCCATACTCGGCTACGGTTATCATTTCTATTTCCTCATGATTTATTAATGATTATGATAATAATACAGCGATTTTCAAAAATTCTGTAAAAATCAATATCGATCGATATATCAATATATCGGGTGCATTGTGGGTAATTTTCATCATAAAATGGCTGAATAAGCCCTCTAAAGTTAATTTGTTTCAATTGTTTTTTTACATACATACTACAAAGGTTACTTGGGTTTAGATCCAGGCTTTATAATAGCTAAAAACAAAGAATTAGGATTATGCAAATTACTATATATCGATATATCGATATATTAAATTTTACATAATTTTTGCAAATCGCTGTATATTCTAAAATAAAACAGAAACATTTCGATGGAAATGAAAGTGCTTGCTGTGTGATTAATTAGCTGCAGCTTGTATTACTGATGATGTCATTCTCTGAAAATTATGGACATGCCCATTGTACAGAAATATTAGGTATGAAGAATTACAGCTGCACATCGTAGTTTTCATGAGTTCTCGTGCGATCGAAGAACAATGAAGTGGTTAAGTAAATCTATGCAAATCACGATTTCTAAACAAATGTAATTTTCACTTTACCAACAAAATTTCCGCCAGAAAGCAATTTGAAAGCGACGTGTTGCATGCATGAAATGGTCAGAGAAGCACGTTTTCAAGAGTTTGATAAATGTGAACAATACCCTCTTATCGTGTATATTGACTTGTTATTCAGTGGGGAAAAAAAAACACCAAGTACGAAGTACGTTGACACTAAGTGATTTCGTTTTTTTTTTTTTTCTTTTCTTTATTTCACACACCATGAATAAATGTGACTTAAATGTGAACAATACCCTCCTTTATCGTGTAAACTTTAGAGAACAAGTGGTACGGAAAGCTCTTAACCAAATCCGGTGAACTTTGTAAGGCAATTGAAGAAAACTCTTCTAATCAGGTTGGATGGATAAATCGAATTATTAAGATATTCATTAAAAAGTAATTCAACAATCTGCAGAATTAATTGGAAATGATCACTTTCCAATGTTATAATAAAGATTCGATTATTCTACGTAAAGGATTTAATATATCCGAGCTTTCGGGCCCATGGCCTATCATAAGGGAATGAAGGCAATTCTAACGAACTTTCAGTTAAGGGTGGACTAACATATTTCGTTACTATGCAACCGCGTTGCTATGGGGTTTTACATGTCTTCAATTCTTTAGCTTTGTTGAGGATTTTGTTCTTTAATTTTGATATTTTATAGCCTAGTTAAACATCCTACTTCTCTCTAGGGGTTTTAAATTTCGTTTTAGCAGAAATGAGCAAGCATACAATTTACGAATTGAAAGTCATACAATTCGCACATCTCCTGCTTGGGTACAACAGGAAAATCAAAACGTCTTTGCTGCATAATAATTTTTATGCCAAATGACAGAATAGAGAACTGTCTAAACATTTTCGTAGGATTCTTCTCCGAAATCCACCAATTCGATGCTGAAAAAGAACGGTAAATTTAACAAGACTTCACTGCGCATGCGCAGATTCTCGTTTTCAAAAACCTTCAAAATTTTCGAGCACGTTCACTGAGGGTTATTTTTTTCTAACCTAGAATATCAACAACGACCTAGTCAACATTGCTGAGCATGCTTTTTAAAAACTGAAGACAATATGACAAGTTATGGAATTTAATCCTTAAAAACAGCTCGATAAACGTCCATAAAAACATCATTTTTCATTTAATACCAAATCCATGCTCAGTTGTCTGCTCCTTGTGTTGTAGAACAAGTGTATAATCATAGATTTACAGTATCTTATAAATCCTTGTTTTGATGACGTCATTGTGACGTAATTTGGTGACGTCATGCTCTGACAAAGCTTTCTCCCTTACAATCACTTCCTATAAGTCCCTTCTCTTCTCTTTGAATTTTACGATTTTTTTGAGGTTTCAAATTTTCCTTAGCAACAGTCGAAATAAATATGTTAGTCCACCCTTAACGTAGAAAACAATGACAAATGACAAACGCGTTGCTATGCACGCGCACAGTAAAGTGATGAACTCTTTGATAGCGCGCGCTAATTCTAACAATTCACACTAATGCCGTAAAAGAGGAAAATAATTGTTTGGAATGGTTCTACCACAGTCTCTATTAAAAATTGCGTTCTTATTTTTGGCAATTAACAAAGCCTCCGTCCATCTTCGTTTCGTCCAGTTGCTCTCACTGGCAAGTATCACCGTGTCTACCCAAGAGATGTCATGGTTGTTGGTGTTTGCGTGCTCTGATATTGCTGAACTGTCTGTTTTTGCCAACCTAACATTAGCCATGTGCTCCTTCTGCCTTGTCTTTAACGCTCTTCCTGTTTCCCCTATATACACAGCCTCACAGTTACCACAGGGGATTTCATACATGACACCTGTCTTCTTTTCTTTTCTTTTTCCAATGGTTTGGATATTTCCAAACAATGTCCAACGTATTAATAACACAATAATTTCCAATGCTGTATCTTTCCCTTTCTTCAGAACGTATAGCGAAATAATAATACAATATGTTAAAGAAGTTAATTATTATTATTATTATATACAGTGTCAATAACGTTGTCCAGCTAAAAATACATTAACACACATTTAAAAACGAACTAGTGAGATTAGTGTTGGGTGTATACAGAATATAGAATGTAGTAAGAAGTGTGTGTGAGAGTCGTGTCGCCACTAGTGAGATGAGTGTTGGGTGTTCAGAATATAGAATGTAGTGAGAAGTGTGTGTGAGAGTCGTGTCGCCACTAGTGAGATGAGTGTTGGGTGTTCAGAATATAGAATGTAGTAAGAAGAAGTGTGTGTGAGAGTCGTGTCGCCACTAGTGAGATGAGTGTTGGGTGTTCAGAATATAGAATGTAGTAAAAAGTGAGTGTGAGAGTCGTGTCGCCACTAGTGAGATGGGTGTTGGGTGTTCAGAATATAGAATGTAGTAAGAAGTGTGTGTGAGAGTCGTGTCGCCACTAGTGAGATGAGTGTTGGGTGTACAGAATATAGAATGTAGTAAGAAGTGTGTGTGAGAGTGGTGTCCCCACTAATGAGATTAGTGTTGGGTGTACAGAATATAGAATGTAGTAAGAAGTGAGTGTGAGAGTCGTGTCGCCACTAGTGAGATGAGTGTTGGGTGTTCAGAATATAGAATGTAGTAAGAAGTGTGTGTGAGAGTCGTGTCCCCACTAATGAGATTAGTGTTGGGTGTACAGAATATAGAATGTAGTAAGAAGTGTGTGCGAGAGTCGTGTCGCCACTAGTGAGATGAGTGTTGGGTGTTCAGAATATAGAATGTAGTAAGAAGTGTGTGTGAGAGTCGTGTCGCCACTAGTGAGATGAGTGTTGGGTGTTCAGAATATAGAATGTAGTAAGAAGGGAGTGTGACAGTCGTGTCTCCACTAGTGAGATGAGTGTTGGGTGTACAGAATATAGAATGTAGTAAGAAGTGAGTCTGAGAGTCGTGTCCCCAATTAGCAGTGATGCTAGATCCATTGACACGTTAAAAAGTTTTTTTTTTTTAATCAATCTGGTGGGCTTCCTGTGTTGAGACGCGGTTCCTGTGGCGGATTTTCATATTGGCTGCAAATCAAGATTTGTGTTAGTCATGTTGTCATGTTTGCGAGATGATTTTGAGCCCGCAGTACTCATGATCAGCGGTGCACGCCATGGGTTGTGCATTCGATCACGTTGGATGAAATTCGTTGGATATCAACGTTGTAAGTCAGTAAATCATGTCAAACTCAATGTTATTCCTTACTGGAAGCATTCACCAAGGTCACGAACGATTCAGTGACATTTCTAGGTGAAGACCATGTTCTTTTATGAGTTTTTCAGCTCTGCTTTGTACTTAGTCATGTCAAGTTCGTCAATGGACGAGTCAAACAGTCGACCAAATATTAACCGAAGGAGACAGAATAATAATAATAATAAAACTTTATTTACACACGGTGAAAAAAAATGCTCTTCCTGAGAGCCGTATTACATTGTAATATTAAATATATAATGAATACTATTAATAGTCTAAGTTTATCAATAATCTAAAAACAGCTTTTAAAACTAGCAAGGCTAGGGGATTCTCGCTTATTTAGTGGCAGATAATTCCAGGCAGCTGCTCCACTGTAACAGAAAGGTTTTGTTAACAAAAAATTGTTTTGGGTTGGGAGAGTGTCAGGTTCGATTGACATCCACGGAGATTATATTCGTGACTGCCGGAAACATTTTGGAATATATTAGATAAATAATTCGGCATTTCACAGTTGATAATTTTATACATGGTTGTCACTTTCTGTTTAACCCGTCTGGTTTCTAAGTTATCCCAATGAAGGCTTTGGAGAACATCACTGGACCTGATATCATAATTAGAATGAGTAATTATGCACCCAGCGCGATTTTGAACTTTCTGGAGACGATCGCGCAGGCCTTTACCACATGTACAAGTATCCCAAAAAGGTGCACAATAATCAAAATGTGGTAGCACCGTAGTTGAATAGATGTTCTCCAAAGTCTCCAACTGAAGTACATAATTGCGAACCCGCCGGATTACTTCAAGCTGTCGTCAATTATCATCCCTAAAGTTTTTGTGGATGTAACTCTTTTAAGATGGCAATCACCTATTTTAATAATTGGGTCCCGCGAGAGACTGGCTATAGGCGTTGCCTTGATGCAATAATCATATGTTCTGACTTGATAACATTTAGACTAAGACGATTGGCTTGAAGCCAGCCACACAATGTATCAAGATCATTATTGATCAGAGTTCCAATCGTGTTTACATCAAAGTTGTTTCGCTCGAGCACGAAAGAATGTAATTTACATACGTACATTTAACTGAGTTCGTTCTGAATATCAATTAGTCAGTCAGTCAGCCACCGGGTAAGTTATCAGATATTTCATAGTTTTGCCAAGTACTTTATTAACGAATAGTTTCTTATATATTTCGAACACTCCCCAACAAGATTTTCATACTAGTACTATGCTACAATGATGCTAATAAAGCCGTTTTAACCGTGGTTAGAACATGACTGACTCAACATTCGAAATCCGCACTTATTGAAAGGACAAAGGACTTGGAAATTGACATCATGGAGCCTCAAGATGCGAAAAATCGACGAAGAAACGCAAAAGAAAAGTGGTATTGTCGCAGATCAATGGAATTTATGATCCTCTCGGCCTAGCAGGTCCATTTACCATCAGGGCGAAGATTATGATGAGACAGCTCTGGGTCGAACACCCGCATCTATCGCCTGGGACGATCCGATCACTGAAGAACGTCAAAGGGAATGGATACAGTTTTTCAAATATCTCTTCGACATGGAAAAGATCACCTTTAGAAGAAGTATCAAACCAACTAATGTAGGTTAGGCCCACCAGACCTCGTTATCTTCAGTGACGCATCAAACAACGCATATGGAGCATGCGCGTATGCAAGATGGAAGACTCTCGATGGAGAATTCAACAGTAACCTCATCTTATCAAAGAATCGTCTTGCGCGGCCGGCCTGTAAAAAAGAATGTCAATCGACCGAATTGAACTTTGTGGAGCTGTACTTAACTAGCGTTTAAAAGAATTCATAGAGAAGGAGTCAAGATTAGTGTTCTCGAAGATCTACCATATTTTCGATTCACAGATTGTACAAGCGATGGTGCAGAAAGAATCGTATGGATTCGATACCCCCTGACGTTTGCTGGTACTCGAGTTGGTGAATTACAACTGAGAAGGAACAGACCGTAACCACTGGTACTGGGTAGAAGGTGAAGAGAATGTCGCAGATGATCTAACAAGAGGAAAGTCGCCAAGTGAAATTGGAGAAAACAGCGTTTGGCAGAAAGGTCCTCGATTCCTCGAAGAAGTAGAAAGTGAATGGCCAACAAACCAGAAGCTATACAAAGGAGAACTTCCAGATTCAGTGATGGCAACTATCGATATAAGTACAGAACTTCCAGATTCAGTGAGGGCAACTATCGATATAAGTACAGACAGTCTGACAGAAAGGATCAACATCCAAAGGTTTTCGTCCTATACAAAACTGATGAGAGTGACAGCACGAGTAATTTCCATGAACAACAAAGAACATGGAAATGCTG
Organism: Actinostola sp. cb2023; assembly: GCA_033675265.1. NCBI lineage: Eukaryota > Metazoa > Cnidaria > Anthozoa > Actiniaria > Actinostolidae > Actinostola > Actinostola sp. cb2023. The sequence goes on from JAUJYZ010000270.1 coordinate 443,871, forward strand.
CAAGTTTCAAGAATGCCTGTAAACACCTTCAAAAACTCATTAATTATTCATGAGGAAAACAGCCAACCAGGTGTCCTCAATTTGGTCACATGATGGAACTGGATACCCCGGAAAGTCCGCTCTAGAGTACTTTGGAATGATTTCAAGTCCGCTCTGGAGTACTTTGAAATATTATTTCAAGTCCTAGGACTGGAAATATCAGTTCAAGTCCATGGAATAGAATATCATATAAATCAATAACTTAATTTCTGAATACTATTTCAATTTTAACTTGGACACAAGTAACATGTTATTTGTCTTAAAAAACTGGGAATGCATGATTTTAAACTGCTTAAACAACGCATTTAATAATTTCGTAAACTCGAAACGGCGGGATTCGAACCCGGAACACTCCATTGCTAATCCCTTTCCTTACCACTATGCCATCAGGTAGTTCGATGGGTATCACGGAATTTGATTTACCTTTTATATCTTGGTATTCTTTTAATGCGTTATTGAATATTGTTTTTTGTTTAATAAACAAATACAAAGCTATTGCCATTTCAATAAACAAATTCCTCCTGAATAATTAATTCGTTTTAGAAGTAGTTCGGCTTCGCCTCGGACTTGAAACCCCGTCCAGTCCTCATTGTCGGCCTTTAAACATTACATCATCCACAGACGTAGAGAAAGCGGAGAAGTTATGGGTCAAAGAAGCACAAAGATCGATCGACATCGATGACAAAAACTTGAGACGCCTGTGCCCAAGACGACGTGAAGACGGAGTAATAGTGGTTGGAGGACACTTTGATGCCTGGGTGCACATGAGTTAAATAACCAGGAAATACCACTACTTCCTTATGGCAACCCACGTACACCGTATAGGTCATCATGGAACATCTACAACAGCCAGCAAAATCAGAGCAAGATATTGGGTCACAGGAGTACACAGGATGGTCAAGTCAATCAAACACAACTGTGTCACGTGCAAGAAATTAGACCGAAATTAGACCAGACAAGAAATGGGAAAGCTGCCAATGGAGCGTTTAAAGCCATCGCCACCTTGGTACTGCTGTGGTGTTGACTTATTTGGCCCTTTTAAAGTAAAGGACGAGGTGAAGAAAAAAACATGTGGTAAAGCTTATGGTGTCATTATGACATGCATGTCTTCAAGAGCAGTCTACGTAGATTTGGCAGCCGACTACTCCACCGAAAAGTTATTAATGGTCCTCAGAAGATTTGTGAGTATCAGAGGATATCCAAAGAAGTTACTATCAGACAATGATCCTCAACTAGTGGCAACCAACGAAGAATTAAAGAAAGTAACTAAAGGATGGACATGGGAGCAATTAGCTGATTTTGGTGCTACTGAAGGGCTAAAGTGGGAATTCACACCCGCTGACGCGCCCTGGAGAAATGGTATTACAGAAACTCTCGTGAGGTTAGTGAAGAACAGTGTACTTCGAAGCAGCTAACCTGGTTAATGAAAGACCTATTGGCAGAAATCCAACAACAGTTACAGATGGAACTTATCTTTGTCCCAACGATCTTCTTCTAGGCAGATGTACTGCGAAAGTGCCAAGTGGCCCTTTTAAAGAAACCGCAAACCCAAGACTTCGATTTGAATTTGTTCAACGTGTAATTGATGCCTTCATGGAAGCACTGGACAAGGGATTTCTTTCCTATTCTCATTGTGAGACAAAAGTGGGCAATTAGGAAAATCACATTTCTTGTAATAACTCGCTACCCTTATTTACTTAGGCAGTCATATTTAGGCAATATACAAGAATTGTGACAATTTGGTTCCAAAAATTGTGACATCATGTGGTCACGTGACCTTATGGCGGAAAATATATTTTTATTTTAAAAGCATAAATCACCTCTGCCTTTGAAAACGGGCATTATTATATTCTCACAAAAAGGTGATGTTTTCTTCTGAAAATGAAATTCCACGCGTGCACGTGACATTTATTGTTTTATTTTATAAGTAGTGTTAGAATATAGTCATACTCACTCGACCAATCAGCGCCCAGCATTTGTGCGCTCTATATCTCATAAAGTAACTAATAGGACTTTAACAATGGACTCATTAGTATTCTCTGTATAGAGAATACTAATAAAGCTCTTTGTTTTCTTTTGTTCCAAAGCCTTATTAGTATTCTCTATATAGGGAATACTAATGACTAACATAGAGAATACTATAGTGCAAATATTATATCCATGAAATAGTAGTAAAACTAGTAAAATGTTAATTAGTACTAAATGTTAGCGCATATTTCGATTCACGGATATAATATTTGCACTCTAATATATAACGTGTACTAAACTATATACAAAAAATAATATTCTACTACAATCTTAGTTTAATCTTCAAATATACTATTCAAATATTATATCATAATCCAATAAATCGCTAAGCAGCTAGATTTATACATGAATACTGATACAGAAATACAGATCATAACTATACTAAACACTAAAGAAACGTAGCGAGTCACTTACTCTTCAAAATGAAATCACAAACGGGTTTCTCCATGTTCTACAAGAAGGGTAGATGTACGGATATTCATCAGTCATCCAAGTTTTCCGTATGATTATTGCGATATATAGTTAGCCCAATCTTTCAATATATTAAATGTCCACATCGAGCTTGAGTTTTCTTTGGTGTTCATTATTTCTTTCGTTTTTCAATTTCGCCGTTCTAACAACTGGTTTGAAGAAACTTTGAGATTTCTGCTCTTGATTTCCACAACAAATATCGGTAATTTCTAGCGTTGCAAGCTTCGTATTTAAAAGCCTCAAGCTTCGGATATTCATCTTCACTCAACTGAAGTCACACACAACTGAACAGCTTTGCATAAGCGTATTTGCATTTGAAATCAGTATTCCTTTGGGAAAGCAACAGACATGCAGCCAAAGAATACTCTCGTGAGTATGACTATATTCTAAAACGGTTAGAGAATAAACACTCGTGCTTTATGGAATTTAGAGCGCCTCGCATTGATAGAAGGGCCACTCAGCGCTACGCGCCTCGTGGCCTTCTATCTGCTGCTCGGAGCTCTAAATCCCATAAAGCACTCGCGTTATTCTCTAACCCTTACTTAATCTCTTTTTAGCTGGACAACGTTAATTACATTGACTGTATCATTATGTATTGTTTTACACGCCCCGATCAAATCCTTATTTGGTTCTAAAATTAATACCATATTTGGACATTCTTTCCCATTAGACTCAAAGATGAATTCAACGTCGTCAGAGCGAAAGGATCCTCTTGGCCGAACAATCGTTCTTGTCACCATCGAAACGTTTTTTGCTGTCGTCATCACCATTGCCTCGTTGCTTGGAAATACACTGGTCATCTACATCATCCACAAAGATTATCACCTTCGTTCTATAACTAATATCTTCATAGAAAGTTTGACCTGGACTGATGTCTGCATGGCAATCTTTGTTATGCCTCTCTGGGTTTTATCTGTCTTCAACGGTCGATGGGTTCTAAGTGATGCATTCTGTCACTGGGCAGGGTTCATCACGTTTAGTGTTTCGTTGTGTTCCTTCCTTACCATGGCGCTGGTTGCAGTTAACCGTTACTTCAGGGTTGTCAGAAGTGCTACCTATCCAAAGTATTTTAACAGCCGACGTAGTGCTGTTGTGTATTCCTTACTTGTGTGGATTACAGCGATTCTAATGCCCACGCATCCACTCTATGGATGGGGTGTCATGCAATACCACAATAAGCTTTCACTGTGCACTCTGCAATGGGATATGAAACATATTTCTTACGTGGTGCTGATTTTGGGCAGCGCATTCACTGATCATCTACATCATCCACAAAGATTATCGCCTTCGTTCTACATGGCCAGAAATTCCGGTCATCCTGATCGGCAGCCAGTCAGCGGTTTCACCCAAGTGAGAATCAAATTAACGAATAATTTTTACAAAGAAATGTATATGTTTGTTCAAACCATAGCAAATATAATCGTACCCGTTCAATATTTCTAATTTTCCCAGGTGGATATAGTTTCTTCGATATCTTTTTAACGTATATGAAGACAAATAACATTCAAAATCAAGTTCCTTACCTTTCCTTTATTCAGTTTTCTATAATACTACAATTCTCACGCAAAGCGACATACATGATCACCAAATCATTGACAAATTGGTCATCAATAGGTTCAACCGATGTGAGTCTTGGCCGGATTGCAAGATAATCCATTGCTTCATCAAATTTTCCCAGGTGGATTCGTATAATAGACATATTAGTTCCTCTAGATCCATTAAATTAAACTGGTTTACTGCTCTATAAACCTTTTCTTTTTGACTTCAAACTTTACACTTTTTGGGAGTTGTAATAGAGTCATCTTGTGAAGTAATGAACCTTGAAACTTGGACATTTTAACCGAACTGCTGCATGTTTGGCATCAAACTAAAGCTCAGACATCCATCTTTCAGTGCCGTAAAGATCCATGGGATAGCTGTTAAAGCACATGCATACCGTCGAAATTAGTTTGATTTCTCCGAGTCCGGGCCTGAGGGCGCTTGGGCTCCCTGTGCTATTCATTGATTTCGTCGACATGAGCCAGTATTTCGCTTCTAAAATATTTATTCGATAATATTGAGCTCTAAATATACCTTACACATACAGTTTGCTAGTTGTTTTCAATTCGAATGGTGTTTAATTCACTAAAGCAGCCTTCTTGAACGTGTTTAGGAGCGAATTTGACTGACACTCGAAGTCATACTTCCAAATCGGAAAACCGTTGCGTGACTTCCGGCTCAGGATGATCGTAATTAATCTTTGTTATGCCTCTCTGGGTTTTATCTCTCGTGAATGGTGAATGGGTTCTAAATGATGCATTCTGTCCCTGGGTGGGCTTCATGTTGTTCACTTTTGCGTTGTGTTCCATCCTTACAATGGGACTGATTGCAGTTAACCGTTATTTCAGGGTTGTCAGAAGGGCTACCTATCCAAAGTATTTTAAAAGCCGACGCAGTGCTGTTGTTTATTGCTTAATTGTGTGGATTACAGCGATTCTACTGTCCACGCCTCCACTCTATGGATGGGGTGTCATGCAATACCACAATAAGCTTTCACTGTGCACTCTGCAATGGGATATGAAACATATTTCTTACGTGGTGCTGATTTTGGGCGGCGCATTTAATGGAGTGTGCATAGTCATCTGTATCTGCTACTACAAAATCTACAAAACAGTCAAATCGAGCACTGCAAACATTAACGCACACAATCCAAACTCTACAGTTGGACACACTACGGATATCAAACTATTGAAGACCACATTTGTAGTCGTCTGTTTCTTTCTGGTCAGTTGGACTCCTATCGCATTAGTAGTAGCGTTCGAGACGGCAGGAATTAGTGCGCCGCGTGTCCTGTTTGCGTTCTTTATTTATTTGATGCGCAAGGTGCACGCACTATTGGACAAATGCAAACGAATAATTTAGAAAATGCTGTGGGCCAATAAAGTACATGCTATCCCCGCCACACGGTTAATAAGTTAAATCAGTATTAAGAGAGAATGCCATATCTGATGGAGCAAAATAGCCAAAATTCTGGCCACAGTGAAAACATAATATTCAATCTAAAGAAGGGGAATATTGTACAAACCACTGATCTGATGTTCATTTTGTAAAAAAAATCGTCGTTTTTTTTTAAATCGAGAAAATCGATCCAGGCCACTGGCGGCCTGAAATTGGCTTGAATCCAGCGGGAAAATAGTACCTCTAGAAAATCATCGCGCGAAAAAATAAAGACAGCTAAAGCGAAACTGTCTTCGGATATTCATTTTAGAATGGTGCTACATGATATCTGAGTTAAAATCTAGGTATTTACTGCAAATCAAAAAGTGGGAAATAAAGGTTAACAAAGCAGGTGTTTCCTATTTACATTTCACCGTTATTATGCGATTAATATTTTCTATATGTGTGGGTACTCTGATATCTCTAACACTCTGTCTACGTAAGCTTAGAATGATATACTGAAACATATCTCAGAATTGATTTGGGTTTTTAATTGTACGCATTTTACCAAACTCCAGAACTTCAAGCATTTCGGCTTGAAATTTAGTGCAACATTTGAACACACGCCATGTCTGAGATCTAACAACTCAAACTTGAAGCCCAAATTCGCCACTAAAAATCAAAGCTAATTATAAGTCCGCACACTATTATGATCACCTTCATTGTTGGCAGCTGATACGTAAGGTTTTGTGAAGAAGAATCACCATTTCAAATCTTTTTCCTCAGCTTTCGGCTTCATTACGAATCAGTAATAATTGGAGCGTTACAGCCGCTTTGTTTACATTGATTGACTTACTTGGGAAATATTACCATTAAAAGATATGTTTCCTTGGAGTTTAGAAGTATTAATCTCGTCAATATCATTCATTTATGGTGCTTGATTCAAAGACAAAATAGACTAATCAGATGGAAAACATGCACTTTCACCTCGTAACGCAAGAGTAGATCGACGCGAACGTTGTGTGACCGAGTGACGGGGTTTGGCCTGGATAAAACATCAAACAAAACAACAACAACAAAAAACAACAAAAAAGAAAAAGCACCATAAATACTGAAACAACAAATGCGAAAGTAGTTCAAAATTTTTCCATCGTAATTGTAATGTGACTCCGAAACTCATGAAATGAATAAAATTAACAATTCAGTTCGGCGCGGCGAAGTTCAAAGCGCACCTGATGTGACGGTCAAAAAATATGGAAGGCAATTGCTCATTTTTAGCGATTTCAGGAGGACAATGCGGCTATGATAGAAGAGATAGATCAAAATCAGCAAACGTTATCCAGTTAACTAGCTGTAATGGAGATATTACCGGCCACATGTCCACTCTTGGCTGTCACGACACTTCCAATGAAATGGAATTACTACTTGCAAGATGTTCGATATTTTTTACTCCAAAAAATATCGAACAAATGGTGATTTGCCCTGCACATCGATCCTCTTTGGGTACTGGTTGGAGAAGGGATAGCGCTAACTGCAGCATACCAGATCTACTGTCCAGTCACCGCAGCAGCAAAAGACCAAAGGCCGAAAGAGGACTTAGCAAAGCAGGTTCGTGGTTGGTTTTAAGAGAGACTGGTATTTTTCTTCCAGTAGGAACAGGTATGTTAATAAGTTAGACTGATTTCCATACTATGTGTATGAGCTTATGAAATATCCACAGTTAGTTCTCGGCCGGGGTAGGATTACTCTAAAAGAACAGTAATCTAATTTGCATATATTATTAATTTGTTAGGTGTGTGCAGTAATTGTAGGAAAACACTTAGCAGCCGCACTGAGAAAGTGGACACAATGGCGATAACTTCTGAAGAAAGAGAAATTACCTTTAAATTGTATAATATGTCTTTGGTAAGATATCTAGTAAAAACACTCATATCTCAGTTGGCCTTTACAGGTGATATGTCGGCCGCACTTGAGCACTTTTTGCAATGGGGGTGGGGGGGGGGGGGGGGGGGGGGGGTAAGGGGGGACTATTTTAAAATTAAAACTCGTTCGATCTCTTCTGGTTATTTTGAACAACTTCAGCTTATATATTGGTAGCTAGCGGAAACATTATTCGTAATTTTCAAAATTCACTGTTGGAAAACGGGCTCAGTAGTAGCGGGAGGTCACAAAACAATTATTCTAAAAGTAGCTTTTGTCAGGAAGTTAATGCCGGAGAGAGGGGGCTTGATAGACGACGCCCAGTTCTTCACCCTCATATATATGTACTTACCTTTCTATAGGACGAAACAAGCACCAGTACTCCTCCTATCATCCCAGCATCCAGTACCCCATCATCTCTCTATGATCCCGATGTGAACCTTGAAACGTCACTACGATACGGAAGTGTGTTTTCTCCTACAGAAACGGATTATTCTCTTGCTTCACAATATTGTGATCAACCACTTGAAAAATTGAATGCCTTTTTACACAGCAGAGACATCAGTCCTGTTAGGTGTCAGATGGAAACGCCCTGGGAAGAAGCTAGCGAAAGAACAAAGCGTCGATATTTACGCAAGGGTAAACAGGCGGTGAATGCGGTGTTAAACGAGATGGCACCGAATCAATCTACTAATTTGTGGCGATCCTTAACGACAACAAAGCCTTTTAATCAGTCATCTAGTGATGATGACGAGGCCAACGAAAGTGAATGCACCGATCCAGTGCTTATGGATGCTCTGGCAGAGTGCTACCACAATGCTAATTCTTGGGGAACTAAGCGACAAATGTTATCCATAATGGCTGACAAAGTAGCGTTTAAAACGCTGAAGTGTTGGATCCCAGATCTATCGCGATATAGATATAGCTGTGCAAGAAAGCATTTTCTCGTCCATGGTAGGGGTGTACCACCACCGCAGTCAACGCGCACAAGGATGGCTGTATCCAAAACACAGCTAGACCACTTTCTGGACTTTATAACTAGCCCTCATGTAATCCAAGATCTGCCGTTTGGGGAAAAGTCAGTGAAACTTTCCACAAAAGAGGTGATAACGGTACCTAACGTAATAAGGTTGATGATACCAGAGTCCATTGTTAAACAGTACACCGCATATGCTGAGGAAAGTGGATTTGCTCCAATGAGTCGAAGGACACTTCTAAGGATTCTAACCAGCTGTCCAGCCTCGGTGCAAAAGTCTTTGCAGGGTCTAGATTACCTTAGTGCAGAAGGTGGGCAAGCTTTTGATGACCTTTGTTATGTGGTAGATAAGCTTGGAGACTGCGGCTACAAAGGAATGACATGGGCTAAAGAACAAAGAGCACAGCTAACGTCTGCAAAACGTTACCTTAAAAGTGACTACAAGGTATGTAAGTTTTCGCTGTCACGTCGTCGGAGTTTCATGCACATTACCGATTTGTTTTGTTGTTCTTAATTGAATTTTGAAAATGTTTCCGACAATGTACATCGCGCATTCAAAGTATTGTGAATTCTGTAGGATCAGGCTACGAGTTTGAAATAACAATATTACTAATTTAAGAAATCAATGCAACGTTATCCTTTTTAGTGAAGAATGCATGAAGGAGCTACAAGGGATTTGGAAGCAACCATTACTTCCCACTCTTTTCAGAATACTTTGTTTGTTAAAATATCAATTAATTGTTCATTTTTAAACAGGTGCATATATCAATGGAGTCCACAGTACCAGACCATTGTAGGGTGTACGCCCTAAGCGACCCAAACGACAAAGATTTTCAGTCGATCTGTACACACAGTCATCTTGATACTTGTGACCGCTGCGCTCTACATACATCAGTTCTTGGTGAGATAGAGAATGCTTTGCAAGAAATAGCTGAAAACGTCTGCATTTCCACTGACATCAAAGAAAAACTAACCTTTCTAGTAGCTCAGGCTAAGAAGAACATCCTCGCCTGGAAAGCCCACCTTTTGCGGTGCATTAACCAGGATGAAGCTAGGCTGGACGTACTCGATGCTCTCAATGACAAGTCCGTCTATCTTGTACAAGACTGGGCGATGAAATATCTCCCCCGTAAATACAGAGAGAGTCAGAGCGATTGGTTTGCAAAACGTGGCATCCCGTGGCACGTTACTGTAGCTGTTCGAAAGACAACAGACAAAGAATACCAAACCATGACTTTTGTACACGTTTTTCCTACTTGCAGTCAAGATAGCTATGCTGTACTTGCCATCATGAAAGATGTAATTGGCCAGCTGAAAACACTGATGCCGCAGCTAGAAACTGTATTTTACAGACAAGATAACGCTGGCTGCTACCACTCCAGCCCAACCATCGTAGGAGCATCTTTTGAAGACCAGTTTCATGGGGTGTCTGTTAAGCGAATGGACTTTTCAGATCCCCAGGGTGGCAAAGGACTCTGTGACAGAAAAGCGGCATCAATAAAGTCGCACATGAGAGTTTATCTTAATGAAGGAAATAACATTGAAACAGCCAGTGAAGTTGTAAAAGCGATCCAGTCATCTGGAGGAGTACGTGGAGTGAATGTTACTCTATCCGATACCGTGGCATCCAAAGATAACTCTGCGTTCTCAGCAGTAAAACTGGATGGCGTGAGCCTGATTTCCAATATTGAATACAATGGCGACAGTGTACGTGTATGGAGGGCCTACGGAGTGGGTGCTGGAAAAAGCATATCCAAGGCAAAAGATCTTGGACTGGCCAAAGATTTGAAGGTTCCCGATCTCGTTACCTTCGATAGTGTAACTGAATCCGATGTACAAGAATTCGTCACGTCCAAGTCCAAACTAAACCACTGCAAAGAAATCGCCGCGAAATCTACATGCCCATCAAACGTTGAAGATAACTCAGATGACAATCCAAATTATCTTCTTTTTCCATGCCCTGAAGAAGGATGTGTTAAGACATATCAGAGATTCTCTGCTTTACAGTTACACATGGACTGTGGTAAACACCAACGCTCTTTGGAAAAGGAAACGCTCTACGACAAAGCGGTACGTGGTTACTCGGTTAGGCTGGACGAACAGTTTGGTGCGGTCCCTCAGATGCAACAATTCACTACGATTGAAACAGTACTGGAGCGACCGCATTTACCAATGGGATGGGCCCTAAAATCCACTCAAACAAAAAGGTTCACAGAAAAACAAAAAAACTACTTGTCTGATAAATTTCGTATGGGAGAAACAACCGGCCAAAAAGCAAATGCTGCATCCGTTGCCAAAGCAATGATGATTGCTAGGGATAGCAATGGCGACCGCCTGTTTTGTAGCGACGAGTTTCTAACAAGCAAGCAGATATCAAGTTTCTTTTCTCGTATGTCTTCCAAGCGTACTTTACCAGATGAAATGACAGATCTCGACAACGTCAAAGAGAGGAATGCCGCCGAGAAAGAAAGCGCTTTCAATGACTTGGGTAATCAAATTATGGAAGATGTCGCACTTGTTCATCCCATTTTCTATGACAGCTATAACCTATGTGAACTGATTGCCAGTTTGAAACTAGCGAAGTTTTCCATTCAGATGCTTCAGAACATTTGCGAGTACTTTGATATTCCATCACAAGACATCAAGTCCAGACGAAAAGCCCCCTACATCGAAAGGATTGTTGCCTTTGGTAAGAAGTGTTCCTGTAAGTGTTCAAACACTGCAAACTGAAATGAGACACACAGCACCATGTCACAGTCAACTCTCGTTATATCGGGCACTCTTGGGACCATGATTTGGTGTGCGTAATAGCGACAATATGCATAATAGCGGGAGCTTTAAATTAATGTATTTTACTGAAGAAATAGAAAACGAGCGCGCGTGCTGTGTGCAGATTTATAGCACGCGGGAACTGATCAGAACACGAGAGAAGTGTTAGGAGAAGCACAACGCGTAGCGGAATGCTTCTCAACACTTCTAGAGTGTTCTGATCAGTGCCCAAGTGCTATAAATCTGCACACAGCACAACGGACGAGTTCTCTATTTCTTTTATAAAATACAATTATGATTTTAAGGCAAGTTTTCAATTCTGTTCGTTACAAAAATGTTTGAATATCTGCGCGCGCGTGCCAATCAGAGCATGCGTTATATCGTATAGTTATAATACATATTATAAAATATAAATATAAAAGAAATAGAGAACTCGTCCGTTGTGCTGTGTGCAGATTTATAGCACTTGGGCACTGATCAGAACACTCTAGAAGTGTTGAGAAGCACTCCGCTACGCGTTGTGCTTCTCCTAACACTTCTCTCGTGTTCTGATCAGTTCCCGCGTGCTATAAATCTGCACACAGCACGCGCGCTCGTTTTCTATTTCTTCATTATAAAATAACTATGATATAACGCGCGCTCTGATTGGCCAAAGGATGCGTATTCCGCGTGCTTTATGAGAGCACACAGCACGCGCGCGCAGATATTCAAACATTTCTGCAACGAACAAAATTGAAAACTTGCCTTAAAATCATATTGTTGAGAATCACGCCGCGTCGTGCGCTCGTTTTCTATTTCTTCAATAAAATGTTAACGTTCGCTGAGTCCGGGCACTGCACTGACTGCTGTCCGTAATAGAGGGGTGTCTGCAAGACGAGAGTTGATTGTACTGCCTATCCAAAGGGATAAATTTAAGGCTCACACGAGAAATCAATAATATTATATTTTCAAAGTGTACAAATAGCGTTATAAATAGTATGCAAAAATACGTCATTAGTTAAATACAGGAACGGGTGAGACGGGGGCTTAGCATAGCACTAACTGCCATCCATAATAATGGGGTGTAGATTGTGAGTCTCAGGCCTGTTTACAAACTAATTATCCATTCACCTACTGTTAGGGATATATTTATTTTCCCAGTAGCTTATCTGAAGGTCGATAGTTCTTTCCCCAAAAACGCACTATCGTCCTTACATCAGGTTGTCAAAACAACCGCAGTGCGTACCGAATGGTGCTCTTGTCTATGACCACTTGACGAAGTATATCACATTCATTCATAGCCCGATTGTCGTGCAAACGTCGCGCCGGACGGCAAGTGTATCACGACATTTCGTTATTTTACGTCCTCTTCACGACGTCGATGACAACAACCCTCGCTTTACTGATCAGTGCGCACTGCGTCATCTTTCACGTACCCTGGTTCCAGAGGCTACTGGTGCTGAGGCTTCGGACTCGTCCTTCGGACTGGCGCCTCTCGTCAGTCGGACTCGCCTCTCGTCCTTCGGGCTAGGGTATTTTCCACGTCGCGTCGCAAGCTCATTATGAAGCCATTTTAACCGATACAGGTAAAAGGAAATAAAGAGTATTAGCTTAACGTAGCCTTGTTTAGTTTTGTTGTTTCTTCTCCAGTTTTGAATTGGACTCCTTTCTCCACTCTACCCAGGAATGTTTGTCACTCGGTCACACAACATTCTACTGTATGTTGATTGCGTTACGAAGTGAAAGTGCATGTTTTCCATCTGATTAGTCTATTTTGTCTTTGAATCAAGCACTATAAATGAATGATATTGACGAGATTAATACTGCTAAACTCCAAGGAAACATATCTTTTAATGGTAATATTTCCCAAGTAAGTCAATCAATGTAAACAAAGCGGCTGTAACGCTCCAATTATTACTGATTCGTAATGAAGCCGAAAGCTGAGGAAAAAGATTTGAAATGGTGATTCTTCTTCACAAAACCTTACGTATCAGCTGCCAACAATGAAGGTGATCATAATAGTGTGCGGACTTATAATTAGCTTTGATTTTTAGTGGCGAATTTGGGCTTCAAGTTTGAGTTGTTAGATCTCAGACATGGCGTGTGTTCAAATGTTGCACTAAATTTCAAGCCGAAATGCTTGAAGTTCTGGAGTTTGGTAAAATGCGTACAATTAAAAACCCAAATCAATTCTGAGATATGTTTCAGTATATCATTCTAAGCTTACGTAGACGGAGTTTTAGAGATATCAGAGTACCCACACATATAGAAAATATTAATCGCATAATAACGGTGAAATGTAAATAGGAAAAACCTGCTTTGTTAACCTTTATTTCCCACTTTTTGATTTGCAGTAAATACCTAGATTTTAACTCAGATATCATGTAGCACCATTCTAAAATGAATATCCGAAGACAGTTTCGCTTTAGCTGTCTTTATTTTTTCGCGCGATGCGATTTTCTAGAGGTACTATTTTCCCGCTGGATTCAAGCCAATTTCAGGCCGCCAGTGGCCTGGATCGATTTTCTCGATTTAAAAAAAAACGACGATTTTTTTTACAAAATGAACATCAGATCAGTGGTTTGTACAATATTCCCCTTCTTTAGATTGAATATTATATTTTCACTGTGGCCAGAATTTTGGCTATTTTGCTCCATCAGATATGGCATTCTTTCTTAACTGTGGAGACATGTGAGCTTGTTATCTTCACCAAACAGGCTTGTAAAATATTATTACGAATGTGGATTTCAGCGTGCAAGCATCCCGCACGGTCTATTATATAACTCCTTTTTGCTGTAATGCAAACCTCAGAAGAGAGTTGATTGGTCTATTTAAGCCATATGATTTCTATTAATAACTTGTGGAATTGGAAAACTCGGTTGTATAGTGATTTATTATATTATCTAGTGTTTCTTTGTAGGTTGGATTCTTAATTGTTTAAATATATATGTATATTCAACCTAACGTTTTTTTAATGTGGAGCTTTCGAACTAAGCGTCCATCTTCAGGACAAGAAATGTACAAAGCACGTGAGTTTTTCTTATTTGAGATCCGTAAGTTAGAAAACTGTAAATGGTTAAACACGTTCCAGAATGACTTCGGATATTCCAAAACCAAAATTTCAGCAAATAACATTGAAAAATGAAATTCCTTGCCTAGAAAAGAGAAGATTTTGGCAAGCTTTTATAAAAAGAGGTCCAATCAGCTAACGGGTGTAGGACTGCAGGCAACGTTTGTTGTATCATCGAGAAATCTGCTAAAACCAGTCAAATTTGAAATTGAAAATGAAATTCAAATTTGCCAGCTTGACCATTTTTAATGGCAAGAATTCAATTTGCTTATAACATGTTTGCCAAAGAGGAAAATATGGCATCATAAATAAGTGCAAGAAGCATTTCCTTGCTGAACCCAACAGTATGTCGGCATTTGCCAACTTCCCTGCAACTCGGCATTTGCCAAACCAGAGAATTCCGGCATATGCCAGCTGAGAGGAAGTTGGCAAATGCCATTAAATCTAACTATAATAATAATATATGTTCGATGACCGGGATACCTTGGGAATTACTATACGTATTTTTCTTCTAATGGGAAGTCTGTGGAATCTGACTCGTTCTGGGGAACCCTAGCTTTTTTCTAACGGGAACCCTGTGGAATCTTAGAGGCCTTGAAAAGTTTTACCAATGGTACCATTCGTTCAAATGGTGAGACCGGAAGTTGAACGGTGAATCGTGTTGTCTGGTGGTTCGATTCGAACACCGATATGTGCGATTCTAATATTGCTAGATTCGAACACTGATATGTGCGATTCCAATGGAAACCGAACTGAAATTATAAACCGAACTTCATATTGCTTCATGTATATGATGCTTCGTTCTTAAAAGATTCGAACACCGATATGTGCGATTCTAATATTGCTCGATTCGAACACCGATATGTGCGATTCTAATATTGCTATCTCCATAAAAGATATGTGTATTCTTCGATCCAGCCCAGACTATTCAATGGAAACCGAACTGAAATTATATTACATACCTTCATATTGCTTCATGTATATGATGCTTCGTTCTTAAAAGATTCGAATCACCGATATGTGTATTCTAATTGCTATCTCCATAAAGGATATGTGTATTCTTCGATCCAGACTATTCAATGGAAACCAAACTGAAATTATATTACATACCTTCATATTGCTTCATGTATATGATGCTTCGTTCTTAAAAGATTCGAATCACCGATATGTGTATTCTAATTGCTATCTCCATAAAGGATATGTGTATTCTTCGATCCAGACTATTCAATGGAAACCGAACTGAAATTATATTACATACCTTCATATTGCTTCATGTATATGATGCTTCGTTCTTAAAAGATTCGAATCACCGATATGTGTATTCTAATTGCTATCTCCATAAAGGATATGTGTATTCTTCGATCCAGACTATTCAATGGAAACCAAACTGAAATTATATTACATACCTTCATATTGCTTCATGTATATGATGCTTCGTTCTTAAAAGATTCGAATCACCGATATGTGTATTCTAATTGCTATCTCCATAAAGGATATGTGTATTCTTCGATCCAGACTATTCAATGGAAACCAAACTGAAATTATATTACATACCTTCATATTGCTTCATGTATATGATGCTTCGTTCTTAAAAGATTCGAACCACCGATATGTGTATTGTAATTGCTATCTCCATAAATACATTCGATCCGATCCAGACTATTCAATGGAAACAATTATAGTGAAATTATATTGCATACATTCCTTGACTGTTCAATTTGCTGGCTATTCTTGGTTACAGTTTTGAATGGTTTTGATCGGCTCAGTATCAGTTTGTTTTTATTTCTGTAATGTGCTTTTTGTGCTGATATTTGAGAAGTGTGTGTGGTGTATGAATCACGTTCCTCTGTCAATGAACTCTGATGAGTAGCAGACCTGGTGGACCTTTTAAAACATCGTCTGAAGAAAATGACAACTATACGATGGCTCTAAAATTATCTTATTATTGTCATTTACTCAACAATCCCTGCAATATGTCTCGCAACTCCTAACTCGCAACTTCTTGACTCGTATTGTTACTACACTCATTATAGATAGATGATACAATTAGTTTACTTACTGGCTAAGCTGTCATTTTGGACCACATTAATATTTTAGTCGGGATGTCTTTTCCAGACGATAAGCCGGGCTACATTTTGACAGGTTCGCAACACATCATTATCGAACCCCGTTGTCACAGTTTTAAAATACATGTGTCTGCTAACGGATTGCAACATTACTTCAACTTTCAGAAATATAAAAAACCATAACAATAGCATAAGAACAATTTACTTCCATGACGTTTAATGTATCTCAAAGGAGAATAACTTATCAACTTATTTTAACAATTCCTGAAATATGTTTATTTACTGGCTAAGCTGTCATTTACAGCCAAATATACTTTCATCTATCGATAACTATCCTTTTAGATCGGATGTCTATTCGAGATAAGAAGTAGCGCCATTGTGACAAGCTCGAAACACCTAATTATCGAATTCCATTCTCGCCGTTAAAAATTTACTACTTTCGCTTACTCCAGATAAGTGAAAAAACAAATCTATAGCAATCCAAATCCTCGATTATGCATCGTCATTTGGAAAGATCGTTGTAACATTAGTATATTAAACAGCTAACATTTTAAAATAACGAAGTGGGTGGTAATTCTTCATAAGAAGAGATAATCACATTAATCCAAGTGTAATTGCTTATCATCAACAGTTTTCAATTGTTGAATATATTACATGAATACAAAGCTTAAATATTGTTTCCCAATATTCTTTAACTAGTTTATCATTCCTACATGGATAACTTAAAATGTTATCGAAATCTTAAGCTATTAAAAAGAGTGAAGTATTAACGAACGACATTCTATCATGAAGTCTGTCACTCACCATTATATGATAAGCCTTTAATGAGTCATGCCTCAATCGTGAAACGACTTTTAACAATATGAATTAAAAAGCTATCCATTATGTCCAAGAGCTTTAACACTATTATCATATAATCGCTATAATTGTTAGGGTGGCATAATATATTTGCATTGCATATTGGTACCTTTTGCGTTCGGGATATTGGGTACCTATTGCGGTCGGGATATAGAGTTCCTTCTGCGGTCGGGATATAGGGTTCCTTTTGCGGTCGCGATATAGGGTACCTTTTGCGGTCGGGATATAGGGTTCCTTTTGCGGTCGCGATATAGGGTACCTTTTGCGTTCGCCGGATATAGCATACCTTGTGCGGTCGTGATATAGGATACCTTTTGCGGTCGGGGTATAGCGTACCTTATGCGATCAGGATATAAGATACCTTTTGCGGTCGGGATATAGGGTCCCTTTTGCGGTTGGGATATCGGCTCCCTTTTGCGGTCGGGATATAGGGTCCCTTTTGCATTCGGGATATAGGTTACATTTTGAGGTCGGGATATATCGGTCCGACCTTTGTGTCGGAAAGCGATCAACATAAAGAGCTACTGCAAAGGAGGCTACCAGCGTTATCATTGTTGCGAATTACAGTTTTTTACCAAATAAAACAGCGTCAGAAATAACGTTAATGGAAAATCGCAATTTTAAGTCTGGGAGAGGGTCAGGGGTCCGTAGAACACCTCTATCCGAATACGCCCTTAGTACCGCCCAGGCATCATCGTCATCATCATTAACTAGGAAAACTAGAAAGATATGTGAGCAATTTGACATGAAATTCATTGCCTGATGATGCGAATTGAAGTTTCTACAGCGCCACGAATAATGCCTAATTTCAAGTTTTGATACGTCGCTACTGGGCCCTGGCTGTTCAAAATGTTTGACGGTTTCTAACGCCGCCAGAAAAATATTTTGAACCAAACCAAACCTGTTTTAGTACTAACCTTGATAAAGTCTTTCATTCGCTAGAGTTTCAGGAAAAATTATTTTAGGCGCGAATTTGAGTGGGTGGCTTTTAGGGAGACGGCCTCTTAAAGATTGATTCACGCTTTTGCTCGAAAGCTTAAACACCCCCCCCCCCCCTTGTTTTGCATTAACATCACCCTAAAATAGGCTAAAATTTCGGGTCACAGTTTGGGCCTCTGTAAAACTCATATTACATGATTTTCTATAATACATTTACTTTGGTTGAAATATTTAGTGAATTCCCGATATAACGATTTTTCGGGAAAAGAGCCAAAAATATCGTTATATCGGGGTATTGTTCATAATTGATTTTTCATGTAGTGTCCGTTGTGCCTTATAGCTGTACCGGCGATGTAATCGCTATCGTAACAAACTGTTGACAGACACGTTACAGTCCTTATGCAATGAGAATTTCAAATGGAAACGTTTTTATTTTCTCTCGCCAAACTTGGAATATGTGAAGTGCTACTGTAGGCCGAAGTGGTTGAAAATTATAAAATAGTTTTGACTGCTGGCTAGTCTTTGTTATTTTGATCGGCTATCATTTAGAAGGGCGAGAAGGATACGCTTGCAGGCAAACCCTTAAATTGTGAAAAACGGCCCTTGACATTTGACGGTTGAATGAATTCATATGCATTGTTTATTGTTGCATTTACCAGTGAGTTTCTAACAAATTCCTTTTCAGAGTAGATTTTAATGTTACTCCACTTTCTTGTCATGAAGTAATAGTATGTCCACCCCCCCCTCTCGTTTCTCAACTCCCCTCTTTCTTCTCATTATTGCAT
The DNA here is from genome assembly GCA_033675265.1 of Actinostola sp. cb2023. Taxonomy (NCBI): domain Eukaryota; kingdom Metazoa; phylum Cnidaria; class Anthozoa; order Actiniaria; family Actinostolidae; genus Actinostola; species Actinostola sp. cb2023. The sequence continues at coordinate 462,687 of JAUJYZ010000270.1, forward strand.
AGTCCCTAAGAAGATGTTTTTTTTTGAAGAAGATAGGCAGTCGTAGAAATTAATTTCAATATTTTCATTGATTACGTAAGTCTATCAATATTTTAATTGCCGGTAAAAAAAAGCGATTTATACTTCACCAATCTACGTGGTATCAATAAACTCGAGCATGTTAAAGCCTTTTTTTTCCAGATTCATTAAAAACGACGTTTATCAAATATCTCCTTCCAGTTTCTACGCATGAATTTGATGTTTGGACATAAAGTGACAATTAGGGAACATTTCAAGCTTAAAAAAAAAAGAGTTTTGGTGGACAAGTTACCTCAAGGCGAGGGAAATAGATTTTTGAAAATGGGGTGATGGTTTTCATTCACCCAAAAATCGTTGGATGTGAAATTGTCATTTATCTTTAGTTTTGTTTTCACAATAAAAATGAAAATATGCAAGTACTTGACTTGGTCCGTCACGTGACATCTTTTGTCGTTTCCCCAAAAAATATCCAAATACAGTCTTTTTAAACACGTTATACGTGACAAGTTCACATCAAACGATTTTTGGAGTTAATGAAAAACAGCAGATACCCATTTCCCTCCATTTCGATTTTCCTATTTTCCTCATGTTGAGGTCAGGTGACTATCGAAAGTCAAGATGACGTCACACTTTGCAACATGTTTATTACAAATATTTCTAAAAACAATACATTAATCAAAAACTCTTTGTTATATTGTTATTTTCCATCACTAATCTATGTTATAAAATAAAGAAATTGTGTCATATGCACTTTAACATGCTTTAGAAATTATTGTTTTTGTTAATTCGATGAATTAGTACAGCCCCGTTCATGGGAATGACGGAAACGGGAGTGTAAGATAAATAAGCATACCTTAATGATGTATTGCTAGAGTGCTATTTAGAAAAGCGTGAAATAGTACTAACTTTAAATAGTACTAAATATAGGTATTTCTATTGTTTTATATTGTGTCATTAGTGCTACTTAGAACTAATTAGTTATTTAGTTTTCAAGCTTTTCTAAATTGCACTCTACAGTTCTAACAAAATAACTGTGAAATAGTACTATTGCTAAATAGTACTATATAGTGTTATTTTTATCATTTGCTGCTGTTTCATGAGTGGAATTTAGCACTAATTAGTTAGTCCAATTTCACGGTTACATTGTTTCTACTCTAGCGGTATATTTATTTTTCTCATACCTAGAAACACTGATTCTTTAAATGTTGCTTGTGTTTGCGTTGCTCGGCGGGTGAACCGTATTTAAATTGCAAATGTAAAACATCAATATCAATATTTTAAACAATTATAATGTTTCATGAGTGGTATTCGTTTTCTACTGACAGTGGACTGGACCCGGCTTAATACGGACACCCGGTCATTACATGTGCAGACACCCGGTTAATACGGACACATGGTTAATACGGACATGTTGTTCTGTCCCGGCTGAAACTCATACAAATGCCTATAAAATATACCCGTTTCCATACGTACAACGGATAATACGTACAACGGACACTTTTTCCTGTCCCAATATATGCATACAAAGTCTACCCGGTTAAACTTTATTTTCTCAAGATAACGACAACTAATGTGTAATTAAATTGATCGCTTTTACCGATACGGTTGTTGCTGGTTACTAAGCAAATATTCTGAAACTTGCTTATTTTCAATTGTGGGAGCGGGTGTACCTTGGTTGAAAAGTAATACATATGGGTGGGGTGGCATATAAATATATTGTCCTCTCTTGACCAACAGCTCCTTTGACCCCTCCCCTAAAGGGAGCTTCCATCTTTTGAAACTTAAAAAGTGAAATTACAAAGATTTTGTAAATTGAAATCACGTTCAAATAAATAATAATCAATTAGCTCTTTTTTTGTTTTCCGTTCTGCTTTCAAAATTAAAAATATGTAATTTTGTGTGCTTTTAAGATTTTTGAACTTAATTCTAAAGCTTGAATATACAAAAACGTAGCAATTTTGAATTTTGAATTTAGTTTGCAATAATCAAAATTCTTAAAACATGAGCAATTTTGTATTTTGGTTTTAAGATTTCCAATAGAAAATTCAATTGTGGAGTGTTACACGGACCATACTGGCTCCGAAATCGATCATTTCAATTTTTCAAACAGCCCAAAATTAACACTATATGTATTTCTCTTGAAAACTAACCTAACATCGTAAACCTTTCTAAATAATTCTCACAAAACCGTCGGTCAATAATAATCAAAAATATTTCATTTGGAAAATCGTTGTTTGAAAACATTTTAGCACTATACTTATCGTATAGGAACAACTATATGAAATGCGGTAAATTAGTTTACTTTGCAATTTTACTATTTCAATTGTAACTGAATTCAAAGAATATTTTAAAATCTAATAAAATATTGAAAACGTCATTATGATGTCACACATATTTCAAAACATTTCTAATAGATTTAATAAATTAAACTTCAAAATGCTGCATTGTGAAAGATAAAAAACCTCTATAACAATAAAAAATATCAACAAAATCACTTTACTCGTTTATTTCCGTACAAACAACTTTTTACTCGGGCACTTCCGACGGAAGCTCAAACTATAAAATACACTTTCTTTATTTATCTATAATGATTTTCTTCTTATCAGTTTAACATCCGAACTATTTGTTCGTATCCAGTTTCAAGATCATTCGAATGAGGTAAATACCCTCATCTCACATACAAACACATTGTTCGTAGTAGAACCGTTAGGCAAACAAGAACATACTTCAATAATAAGAGAATTGACTAAAATATAAAATATATATACAAAATGCTCAAAATTCTTTTAACACGGTCATTCGTGAGCCATAGAGCTTCAAATTTGCTCAAAATAGGTTTGTGTCACCTGTCACGTGACTTTTTAAAAATTCACCGAAGGCAGACGAAAATATCATAACTTGAAAGAGCATACTAAAATTAGCAAAAGTTGAAAATTTAAAAAGAAACAAGCAAATAAGACACAAGTTAAAGGCTTTCAAAGTTTCCCGCTTTGACAAGGATTTGCATGGGTTTTTCGCTTGGAGAGCAAGCGTTGCCTTCCAACATATATTTTCATACGAATCACGTAATTCATTCATTCAGATCATATTTTGGTTGCATGTGTTTGTGACATGTTATTATGGCAAACTGAAGTGGTTGCTCAGGTATTAAACCGAATATTTCGAAAAGTAGTTGTACTACAAAAGTGCTGTTGTGGGTACTAAACCCGTCGAACAAGAGCAGGCATCAAGCAATTTCATGTGCCACGCTTCCAAACAGTTAATGAGCTGAAAAACTACATTCATGATAACTATTTACAATGACCACAACTGAATAAATTAATTACGAGAAAAATTACCTAAATCCTTTGCCGTCTTCGAGTATTGACTGTTGCGTCGGCTGCGACAACGATTTTTGAAATAGGCTTATATATAGAAAATCGAATGGCAAAGGAACCTCTATCACGTGATCAATCATTGATATAAAAACCGAAAACGAGTTATAACTTGCAAAAGCAAGTTACATCTTGCAAAAACGAGTTATAACTTGCAAAAACAGTTATAACTTGCAAAAACGAGTTATAGCTTGCAACATCAATAACTCGCAGTTGCATGAAACGTAACTTGTTAGCAATTTTTTTGGGGGAAATTTCATTTCCCTTATAATTCACCGTAATAAAAAGTGGTTTGCGGTTCAAAAGAAAGCATAAGAAGAACCAATTCCGAATTGCTGATGACAAACACACAAAAATATCAGGGAAAAGAGCCGAGTAACTAGAAGAGACGGAGGCTCCTCACGCGAAGTCTTTTAAAATATCCGAGTATAAGAGTTTAAGGAAATCAATAACAGACAAAATCATCTTGTCAAAAATTACTAAATTACGAAAACAAACTGCCGCACTTTTAAGAACGGAAATCCGTCAATTGGCTTAAATGTAGTCGCACGCCCAAGGCCGTCGATTTTTATGCAAAACAAAGAGCCAGGGTACGTGGTTAAACTTTCGAGCAAAAGCCTCAACCAAACTTTAAACACAAACATTCTTAAATATATTACTATAGATAATAAATGACAGCAATTTGAAAGCAATCGGCCGAACCCCATCTTTCAACTCTCCCGGTTTTCTCAGACAATGACAATTTTAAAAATACCCAACGATGACAGACATACTTCAGTCATTTTCTTTCAACATTTTATGACCTTATAAGTAACCAGCTGGTAACAACATGGTAATTGACTTAAAAATCAATATCCAAGGGATATGGATTTGTTCCAAATAGCGAGGCTTTCGAATATATATATATATATATGTATACACTTCATATCAGTCTGCAATCTGCAGTCGATCTGCAGTCTGCGGTCTGCGATTGTCAGACACCGGTTTCATAACTGCCAGGTGTCTGTTAAGCAACAATAGCCTCATTCTACAAAGTATCAAGACTGAAATATTCTTCTTTGAGAGAATATTCCGTAACATTCAGGGCCCTATGTATTCTCTGTTACACCATCATCGCATATCACCAAGAATTCCCAATTTTCTTTTCACCATTTGAACCATCAGACAACACCATTCACCATTAGACTTTTACTTTTACCAATGCCACCATTGGAACCATTGGTTCCATTTTCTAAGGGCCTTATCTATCCTCGATTCATCATCATACATATCACACAGGGTTCCCAAATTTTTCCCCCACCATTTGAACCATTAGACAACACCATTCACCATTAGACTTTTAGTTTTACCAATGGCACCATTGGAACCATTGGAACCATTTTCTAAGGGCCCTCTCTATCCTCGATTCATCATCATACATATTACACAGGGTTCCCAACATTTTTTTTCCACCATTTGAACCATTAGACAACACCATTCACCATTAGACATTTCGTTTTACCATCGGAACCATTGAAACCATTGGTACCATTTTCTAAGGGCCCTCTCTATCCTCGATTCATCATCATACATATTACACAGGGTTCCCAACATTTTTTTTCCACCATTCGAACCATTAGACAACACCATTCACCATTAGACATTTCGTTTTACCATTGGAACCATTGGAACCATTGGTACCACTTTCTAAGGGCCCTCTGCATCCTCTATTCATCATCATACATATTACACAGGGTCCCCCCCCCCCAAAAAAAAACACCATTCGAACCATTAAACAGCACCATTCACCATTGAACTTAAAGTTTCACCATTAGCACCATTTATCATTAAACAGTATATATCTAGTCTGAAAAAAATAATTGATCATTAATATGCTAAGTCTTTTGGTGGGGGGCACAAAATCTCGTACCATTGGTACGAATCGTTCGAATGGTTCTAATGGTGAATATCCGAAACAATTTTTTTTACACGATTCATCATCATACATATTACACAGGGTTCCCAACATTTTTTTTCCACCATTTGAACCATTAGACAACACCATTCACCATTAGACATTTCGTTTTACCATTGGAACCATTGAAACCATTGGTACCATTTTCTAAGGGCCCTCTCTATCCTCGATTCATCATCATACATATTACACAGGGTTCCCAACATTTTTTCCCACCATTTGAACCATTAGACAACACCATTCACCATTAGACATTTCGTTTTACCATCGGAACCATTGAAACCATTGGTTCCATTTTCTAAGGGCCCTCTCTATCCTCGATTCATCATCATACATATTACACAGGGTTCCCAACATATTTTTTCCACCATTTGAACCATTAGACAACACCATTCACCATTAGACATTTCGTTTTACCATCGGAACCATTGAAACCATTGGTTCCATTTTCTAAGGGCTCTCTCTATCCTCGATTCATCATCATACATATTACACAGGGTTCCCAAAAATTTTTTCCACATTTTGAACCATTAGACAACACCATTCACCATTAGACATTTCGTTTTACCATCGGAACCATTGAAACCATTGGTACCATTTTCTAAGGGCCCTCTCTATCCTCGATTCATCATCATACATATTACACAGGGTTCCCAACATTTTTTTTCCCACCATTCGAACCATTAGACAACACCATTCACCATTAGACATTTCGTTTTACCATTGGAACCATTGGAACCATTGGTACCACTTTCTAAGGGCCCTCTGCATCCTCTATTCATCATCATACATATTACACAGGGTCCCCCCCCAAAAAAAAACACACCATTCGAACCATTAAACAGCACCATTCACCATTGAACTTAAAGTTTCACCATTAGCACCATTTATCATTAAACAGGATATATCTAGTCTGAAAAAAAATTTGATCATTAATATGCTAAGTCTTTTGGTGGGGGCACAAAATCTCGTACCATTGGTACGAATGGTTCGAATGGTTCTAATGGTGAATATCCGAAACAATTTTTTTTACACAAATAACACTAAGTCTTATCTTTTGCTTCGCGCTTGCGCTTATCAACACAGAAGCGAATAGCAAAATAGAATTGGGATACCTGTGGTAAATTCACCATTCGTACGAATGGTAAATTGTATTTCTCCATTCGAATCTGCGAATGGTTCCGCTAATCGTGAATATCCGAAACAAATTTTTTTTACACAAATAACACTAAGTCCATCTTATCTTTTGCTTCGCGCGTGCGCTTATCAACACAGAAGCGAATAGCTAAATAGAATTGGGATACCTGTGGTAAATTCACCATTCGTACAAATGGAAAATAGTTTTCTCCATTCGTATCTGGTGGGGTGTATTGGACAACCCTCAGAATTCCGGCATTTGCCAGCTGAGAGGAAGTTGGCATTTGCCAACTCAGAGAATTCCGGCATTTTCCAACTCAAAGGAAGTTGGCATTTGCCAACTCAGAGATTCCGGCATTTGCCAACTCAGAGGAAGTTGGCATTTGCCAACTCAGAGAATTCTGGCATTTGCTAACTCAGAGGAAGTTGGCATTTGCCAACTCAGAGAATTCCAGCATTTGCCACTCAGAGGAAGTTGGCATTTGCCAACTCAGAGAATTCCGGCATTTGCCAACTCAGAGGAAGTTGGCATTTGCCAACTCAGAGAATTCTGGCATTTGCCAACTCAGAGGAAGTTGGCATTTGCCAACTCAGAGAATTCCGGCATTTGCCAACTCAGAGGAAGTTGGCATTTGCCAACTCAGAGAATTCCGGGGATTGCCGACCAAAACTGCTACAATCTAGGCTTTAGGTTTCTGTTACCAATGAACAACATTCAAT